>CM062220.1:22244794-22368216 GCA_031216235.1 Syzygium jambos
CTCGAAAAACTACACAATGTTTTACCATAGTTCTAAATCTAACATGAACTTTTGAATGTTTTAAAAAAATACGTAATATTTTAGCCTTGTTAGTGTTTCGCCAATTCCCGTCATCATCTCTTCAACGAGTGTAACGTGGCTTTATGAATTCATATTCACATGTCTTGTTCGAATTTTGTAAGGATGTTAAGTTGCGTAACTGAAAAATACTGTTTTTCTTTAATTATGCAATTAAACTTAGGCATGTTAAATTCGCATCTAACACAAGGAAAGAATTACGACGGGAATAGTAATTGGCCAAACCATTTTATTTTTATATCAAGGGTCTTTATCAGACATAGTTGATAAAAAAAAGATTTACATTTTCAATCCATTAATTACACGCAATACAAAAATGATAATCACTTGAGAATCGTAATTTTTTTCTTTATTTGAAATTTTTAACAAGTGTCTCGAGAACACTTGTTAATAATTTTTTTTTGTGTGAATTTGCAATATTAGCATCTTAGCCACGCCACGAAAAGACGAATAGCCAACTAAGCTTCCCATTTATCTTATGTTAGGCGACAGCGGCAGAAAATTCAGCAAAAAGTATTTTGGAAAATATTTTCCTATAAATAGTCATTCGCATCGCTTGAAATAATTAGATAATAAAAAATATTTTTATAATCACTAATGATCAATATATAAAAAATTTCTCAAGCGATGAAATTATCTTATCGTTCGTTCATTTTTATAAATAACATAAATAATTATTTTTAGAAAATTATCTTTTAATTATTGACAAGATCCGTAAAATGCCACCGCGGAGGGACGGAGTAATAACCGATCACTGTGGTGACATCATGACATGACCACGTGGTTACCGGTTGGTGTTCTCCTTAGCTGTCCCGTTACCGAACTAGACTCTTCCGCTCCGCCAAATGTCGAATCTGCCCCTGCCCCTTAAACCTGCCTCGGCCAGCAGGGATCGCACTCGGTCACTCTCCTTTCCTCCCTTTTTGAGAAATCCAATGAAACAACGTCGTCCTTCGGGTCGTGTACATAAGCACTTCGCTGTCCTCTCGGCCGCTGTCATTCGTCGTTCTCCGCCACCGCGCACAAGGATACAGCTCGAAAGAAGCTTCTAGAGAGGGAGAGGGAGAGGGAGATGGAGGGGGAGGAGATGGCGAAGAAGAAGGCGTGGTCGCTGAAGAAGGCGATGGTGGCGGCGATGAGCGGGGGGCGGCGGCGGCCGTGGAAGCTGCCCGGGATCAAGAAGAGCCTGAGCCTGGGGTTCCAGGTGGCGGTCATCGACGGGGTCGTCTTCAGGATCGTGTCCGCCGTCGAGGCCGTCGTCCTCGTCTCCACGCTCTGCTTCTTCTACCTCTGCTGCGGCTGCCACTTCTGATCTCTCCCTCGTTATTTTTTCACATCACATCCTTCTTCACACTATTTCTGCTTTTGGCCATTCGAAGTCTTGACCGGGTTTTGGGTTCCTTCGTCTTACGGAGTTAGATTTAGGAAAGCAAGTCAACTCTAGTTTCTTTTTTCCCTTCTTTTGATTTTTGATCTGATTAAATTCCCGGGCAACTGCAATTTGGCACACATTCTTTGTTCAAAGGTTTCATTTTGTAATCAATTCTAGCAAATCCCAATTCGGCTCTTTCGCTCTGAAGAAGAACAAATAATAGAAGAGAGTAAGCAGGGCCGTTTTTCTTGTGATATGTTGAGCTTCTTCCGTCAAGTCAATTATCATTGTTAAATTTATGTATCAAGTTTGAACCGTGATATAGATCGATTTTGTTAAAAAAAAATAAGAAAGAAATCAAAAGATTGGATTTTAATTGCCTCGTATACGTTGGGATTTGCTTCGAAAGGAAGAACAATATCCAGATTTGACCGGTTGAGCAAGATTTGCATTTCTTCACCAAGTCGTACAACGAACGTCTCTGTGTGCTCTCTAAGCCGCACCAACAAGAAGGGACTCATTTTTTTTTTAAACCTTTTTTAGATTAGATCAGTCGATCGAGAGCTTCTATTATGGTTGTGAACAGGAGTTTTGAACATGTGAATTTTACATTCAAGAGTTGTTTATTTATAAATGTTGTTATCAGTCGGTGTTCTTAGTTTTACATCTTCGTTTATTTTACCCCAAAGCGAGGTTTGTGGTACACAAAAGGTTCTTTAGGAACCACCTGGTTTACGTTAGGTGCCCACGGAACATTGAACGAGCAAAACATTTCCAAGTGGTTGTCTGTTGTTTACGACCGTCCTGACAAGCTCGATCATCCTTGCTGACGAATAATTGGGATCTCCCGATTTCTTGTCTAACAAAGTCAGCAGGATCGATTTTTTTCCGACAAAAAAGCTGCGGAGGGGATCTAAAGTCTTTTCCGATGGACCATGCCTTCCCTAAGCAAGTTTTCTAGGACATAGAAGGTTCTTTAGGAACTCCTGCGTTGGGTTGACCGCTTGTGTCTGCTTTGCTAGCCAATCCTAGCTCGAGGGGGCAACTCGGGAACAAGCGTAACTCAGCCTCCGCTTTTGAGTCACTTCAGCTCCGTCTGGGTTGAAAATATTTGATTCCCATATTGTCTATTATATACATTTTTATATGGTCCAGCTAGAAGTGTCAATGGGTTGAGTTGGATCGTGCTTTCATGATACCCTACCTGACCCAAAATCAATAGGGTCGCACTTGACCCGCCCAGACTCGGCCTAAGATCCTGTTTAGCATATACCCCAAGGATCGGATCGGGCCGGTCCGGGCCGGGTTGAGTTTCGGGTTTGATCAGCATATACCCCAAGGTCATGTCAGCGGAGGCCCCGACCTCCCGCCTCTGCCGCCCCAATCACTGCCGCAATAGCCATCCCGCGATCGATCTCTTCAATTCTGACGACAACCTGACGCTGCCCGTCCACGATTCGATCGCCGCTGCCGATTGAACTGGAGCACCGAGCGACAATGTCGCTTCCGATCCCTACTCCGACAATCTGCTCTAAAAGCTCGACGACGGGAGCGGCTCTGGCATGGATTTGTTCGCCAAGCGTCTTGGTTCGTGGGGGAAGCGAATTTGGAGGTAAATAGGTTGGATTTTGGGGTGATTGATAGGGATGATGACATCTGTATGAATAATGGGATGTAGATTTACGAATCGGGTTAGGGTCCGAAACCCCCATTGCCCGTGAAGCCAGCCATTCATCAGCCCGGCAGCCGCGCGCGGTCGCTACTGATACTGATGCTGCCGCCGCCGCCGTTTCGGGTGCCGGAGCTCAGGTTCACGGCCAGCCGGGACTTCGTCCGGTGACGCAGCACTCGCAGCTCCCGGTGCAGCTCGCCGAAGCTGGAGGACGCGGATGTCCCGTCGTCGCTGGGCCATGAGGCGGAGGCAGACGTAGAGGCGGTGGCGGCGGACGGCCGAGATTGGAGCGGCATGGTGGAGGGCGCCTGGTGAGCCGCGATTGCTAGCGCCGTGAGCGTCGATGCTTAATGTTGTTAGGGTTTTGTCGTGTAGAGACAGAGAGGAGAGAGAAGGGGAAAGAGAGGGGGATTTGTAGGTGGTACCAAGGTGTCATAGGTCGGGCCCGACCCTAACCCAACTCTAATAATACCCACAACTAAAAAGCCCTATTCATAAAAGACAAGCCCCAACCCCAGAACAACCCAAATTTTAGGGTCGGGCTGGGCCAGCGCGGGTCGAGTCAGGCCGGCGCGGGCTTTTTGGACACCCCTAGGTCCAGCACATATTGTCTGTATTGGCTACATATTTTCAATTTTTGTTCAAGTGGACATCCACATATTTTATACGCATTGTAAAAACCGCCGCGTCAACTGAATTAGATTAAATTTAACTCCGATGACTTGAATAGAAAGTCAGTGAAATCAGGAAAAAATTCGACCAAGCAATTTAAAAATATCCGAACTCAATTAAAAATAGCGAAAAAGTATAAGGACGCAGAGTGTGATTTTTTTTTTATAATAGAATCGGCGCTTGCATCTGCAGAAATTATTGACTGGTCGGATATGGAAAAAAACGTAACCATATCGTGTGTTTCGGGTCGCGCGGAGCAAAACCAGTTCGGTCGGGTTCGGTTCGGCGCGGGTCCATCCAATCTAAATCGAATGTGGGCTTGGACTAAATAGCCCACTTGACGCTCAATTGGGCCGGTCAGGCCCACGTGACCGATAACTGCGAAACTGCAAGTCTGCAAAGACGACGACGACGACGACGACGGCCACTTTCTGACTGAAACAGAAGCCTCCGCAAAACGAGAGAATTAGCGCGGAGAAAGCATGGCTTCTCCGGCAGCGCTCCAGAGATCGCCCCTGTCTTCTTCCCCGTCGCCGTCCTCCCCTCTCCACCGCCTCTCCACCTTCAAATCCCCCACCCCTCCCGCCTCCTCAGCGGCGGCGGCGGCGGCGGCGGCGGCTTCGTCGTCGTCCCCTCTCGACACCTTCGCCGACGACCCGATCCTCTCGCCCTTCCTCTCCCCGTCCTTCTCCTCCACCACCTTCTCCTCGGCGGCCCTCTCCTCCGGCTCCCCCGCCTCCACCGCCGAGAAGCTCCACTCCGCCATCCGCCTCCTCGAGTCCCAGCTCCGGTCCGAGGTCCTCTCCCGCCACCACCACCTCCTCTCCCAGCTCTCCTCCCTCCAGTCCGCCGACCTCTCCCTCGCCTCCGTCCGCTCCTCCGTCTCCTCTCTCCAGTCCTCCCTCCGCCGCGTCCGATCCGAGCTCTCCGAGCCTCACTCCTCCATTAACGCCAAGACGCTCCAGCTCTCCAACCTCCACCGATCCACCGATCTCCTGCAGCACACCATCCGGTTCCTCCGCTTGTCCAAGAAGCTCCGCGAATCGGATTCCGCGGATCCGGACAAGCTCGACCTCGGCAAGGCCGCGCAGCTCCACTGCGACATTCTCCGGTTATGCAACGAGTACGATCTGGCCGGCATCGATGTGGTTGAGGAAGAGTTGAAGTGGATCCGGGAGATCGGGGATAAGATTAGGAGCGAGGCCATGAAGGTGTTGGAGAGAGGCATGGAAGGGTTGAACCAGGCGGAGGTTGGTACTGGATTGCAGGTGTTTTACAATCTAGGCGAGTTGAAGGCCACTGTGGCGCAGTTGGTGAATAAGTATAAGGGAATGGGAGTGAAGAGTGTTAATGCCGCCTTGGATATGAAGGCGATCTCAACCAGTGGAGGAGGTGGGTATAATCCGGGAGGGATCAGAGCGAGCGGGACGCCGCAGATTGGAGGTGGAGGGAAGGCAAGGGATGCGCTTTGGAAGAGGATGGAGGAGTGTATGGAGCAATTGCACTCAGTCGTGGTTGCGGTTTGGCACTTGCAGCGGGTGTTGTCGAAGAAGAGGGATCCGTTCACGCATGTATTGCTGCTCGACGACGTTATTCAGGTTAGTACGTTAGGATTTGTGGCTTGACCAATGTAGTTTGTATTGGGATGCTCCTTGATGTTCTCTGTTGTGTTATTAGACTTCGAAGACCATACTTTTAAATTGGTCAGCTGAAGCATTGCATCGTCGGCCGGATCAATCTTCTGGTGGGGAGATTCTGTGCAGTGATTCATCTGTGTCGAGCAAGTTATAAAATGATTTTTGCATCGCTTGCCGTTTTGTTCTGGTGCATAATGTCAGTTGTCTAGTTTGCTTAAGGAAATGATCTCTTTGGCTGCCTGCTTCTAGATAAAAAGCTTAGTTTCTCAAGACCCGAGGAAGTATGCTAGCTCTGTCTCTTAGTCTCTGCAGTTCTCATCCTCTGAACACAATGCCATTTTGATCCTCCTCCTGCTACGTCATAATTATCCAATTTTATTTGCAATTTGGTTCTCTAAATATTACTTCCAAAACAAAAATCGAGAAAAGCATTTTACTATCTATCAATTTCTGATAACTATTGGGGGTTGGGGGGAGGGCAGGTTTTGACTTTCCGATAATTTGTGATTTCCTCTTTTTTCTCTCACCTAGACTGTATACCCTTGCTAAAGTAATTTTATTTGCTTAGGACGGTGATGCAATGTTATCAGACCGTGTCTGGGAGGCACTTGTTAAGGCCTTTGCAAGCCAAATGAAATCTGCTTTCACTGGATCAAGTTTTGTGAAAGATACATTTACAGCGGGATACCCAAAGATGCTTTCCATGGTTCAGAATCTTCTAGAACGGATTTCACGCGACACCGATGTGAAGGGTGTATTGCCAGCTATCACTCCTGAAGTAAAAGATCAAATGGTTTCAGCAATAGAAATATTCCAGACTCAGTACTTGGTTCAATGCTTTAGACATCTTACAGATCTCGTCAACAATGTCTTCCCTGTGTCCACTCGTGGAAGTCTTCCCTCTAAAGAACATATCTCAAGGTTCGTGTCACGGACACAGGAAGAGATTGAAGCTGTCCAGTTGGACGGGCGTTTAACTCTGCTTGTCTTGCATGAAATTGGTAAGGCGTTGCGGCAGCTGGCAGCACGAGCTGAGAACCAGGTAATTTACTAGACATTATATGTTGCACTAAGGTCGATTTCTCTGTTCTTTTGCATGATTGTCCAGATTTAATTTGTTCAGTCCATTTGTTAGGATGAATTTTCTTTAGAGCATATATAGGAAGCTTAGCTTGTCCTTACGGCAGGAGAATAAATGTTAAGTTGATTGTGGATGTGCGATTTTATTGTTTTCTCTTTCAGGTTGCGTTGGTTTTCTCCTTTTTAGTTTTTTTTTCTTCATGTGGGGTTGGGGGAATTGTTAACACTGAGAATATGCACTGAAGGAAAACCAGAAAAGGGAGGTTGGTTAGAGGGGAATTTGAGGGTCAATAGCTTCATAAATGATAGACCAGCATGTAGGAAGTGGCAACTTAATTGCCTTTTCCCTCTTTATCAAAGCTAGTCAACCCTAGGAGAAGCTTTTTGCTTGGAGGGAGGTTTTGGCTATTGCTGTGATCATGTCACCTGGCTTTTCAGCTAATCAATTTCTAAACAGATGCATGCATTCAGAGATGTTGCTCATTTTTGTACGGTCAAGAAAAAAATAGTTATATTATCCCTTTTGGGTGATGTGGTTACTAATAGCATGGCAGAGGCGAATAGTAGAACTTTCATAGTATGGAAAATGCCTTATCAACTTATATAGAATTGAAGCTAGATGGTTTTTCTATTGAAACCATGCTTTCATTTAAGTTTCTGTAAATGATCAAGTCTTTTGACCATCATAGATTGGTTAATTGTGTTGGAAATGGGATATAGGTTCTTTTGTGACTTGTAAATGTACTTTGAAAAGTGGTCTACTTACAATTTTGCGAGAACAAAATATTTCTTTATGCGGAGTGGTTTATCTTCACGCCAAAGTCTGCCCAGAATTTCACTTGTTGGCCATTCTCATGTGAAGTCTCGTGAGTTTGAAGAGCACACGACTATTGCTAATAATCCTAAACAATATTGGCCTTGGAATATGAACTTCATTACAATATGTATCCAGCCAGATACCGCATGCTTCATAGCAAAAGTTCCAGAAGCCATCTGTATGACAATGCTTGCTGCAAGACTTTTCCGAGTGGTTTATAGATTGAACTCCAGTTGACAATATGGACTTAAGAACGGCAGTTTGGTACCCTAAATGAGCCTGCTTGTTCCACTATTATACATACCATGTATGATCAAATGATCCAACAGGGTAGCCATCTCAATCTCGTAGTTGAAACAAGAGTCAATCACTTGAAATGTTTAGGATCTTTATCTATATGCTAGATGCATTAATAAAGATCTATTTTTCATAATGAATTACACAGGTCAGTTGAGGTGTTTTTTTAAGACGGTAGGTGAATATTTATTATTGGGACATCTGTGTTTTTGTGATTCTAGCAGTAAGTTTTGTCATGGATTCTTTTTTTAGGATGAAGGGCGAACACACGATCCTAATTGTGATGGCTAGAGAAAAAACAAAGGTATTTTGTTAGATACAGGGGAGACAATCGAATGTAGGTAGCCATACCATATACTGTAGCGACAGTTTCCATGATTTGAAGTTGTGAGATCTGGGTTAAAATGAAGTAACGTTATGATTTTTGTTTAACATAATTCTGAATGGTGGAGGGCATCTTCTATAATGCAGATGTCTACTGGTCCTGAAGCACGTCAAGTGATGGGTCCTGCTACAGCAGCCCAGTTGAAGAACTTCACCATATGTCAGCATTTGCAAGAAATTCACACCCGCATATCATCTATGATCCTTGAATTCCCGCCTGTTGCTGTCGATGAGCTTTCCTCTGCATTGGGTGCAATATATGAGGTCGCATGTGATGCAGTGACATCCTTATTTCAAGCGATGCTAGATCGACTGGAGTCTTGCATACTGCAAATTCATGACCAGAACATTGGTGTGCTTGGGATGGATGCTGCTATGGACAATAATGTATCACCCTACATGGAGGAGTTGCAGAAGTGCATTCTTCACTTCCGTACTGAGTTTCTAGTCAGGATGTTGCCTTCAGCTAACACAGCAACTGGAGGGACAGAAATGATATGCACTCGGCTCGTTAGAAACATGGCTTCACGAGTTTTGATTTTCTTCATCAGACATGCTGCTCTTGTGAGGCCTTTATCAGAATCAGGGAGGCTGAGATTGGCTAGAGACATGGCCGAGCTGGAGCTGTCGGTAAGCCAGAACTTGTTCAAGGTGGAACAACTAGGTGCACCGTACCGAGCCCTTCGAGCATTTAGGCCTCTCATATTCTTGGAAACATCTCAGCTGGGAGCATCTCCTCTTCTTCAGGATCTGCCGGTCAGTGTTATACTTCACCATCTTTACACCCGTGGTCCGGATGACCTGCAGTCCCCGATGCAAAGAAACAAGCTCACACCGTTGCAGTACTCCTTGTGGATGGATTCACAAGGAGAGGATCAGATCTGGAAAGGCGTGAAAGCAACTTTGGATGATTATGCTGCGAAAGTAAGGGCAAGAGGGGACAAGGAGTTCAGTCCTGTGTATCCCCTTATGCTGCAAGTGGGGTCATCTTTGACCGATAATGCATCTGTGGCTCGGTAACACTGAAAAGGAGCATTTAACCCTACTTCTCTTGTTTTGGGCGATGTTGCATTTGAGATGTTGGAGAAGGCTTGTAATAGTGCTAGTCCCAGTGTCGGCCATCAATGTAAATGCACGAGGTTCATGAAATTTTTTTTGGTTAAATTGTTCATAGCTCAGGATGAACTATTTGTCAAATTCGACTGGTATAATGGGTGCTGAGCCAACATCTTTCCGCAGGTTGCAGCCTCCTAAGGCGGATCAATCAACCCTTTTTAATCGGATATTTTCCAAGACACATGGCTGATCTACTATCGAGTATGGCAGAATCGATCCGTTCTTCCTAATTGAACTCTGCTGGTTCATTCCCTTTCTGTCTCTTGGTCCTTTTCGTACCCGCATGTTCTTGCTTCACCTTTTGCTAATAAGAGTCCACATCAGTTCTTGTAATTCGATACAATAATACTGCCTTGTCCACATTCTCCCTCTTCATCTGCAGCCAAAGGGATACTAAAATGGTAACCACGCAGCTTTCTTTGGGGGCTCCACATTCATTCCATGTCCGAACCTGCAACATCTGCTGAGGTTCCTTAAATAAGGATGCTGCTATATACATATATATATATATATATATATATATATATATATATTTAATTTAGGTAAAGCAGGTAGGTTTAGGATTAGATCATGGTTTAAGCACGCCACTGGGAATGAAAACGACGTGCATTTCAGGTTCCAGCAAATTGTTACACATCGTGGTTTGGCTGTAACATGGAGGGTGGGGGCTTTCTATAATAATTGATGAGGGGAGTGCCATTGGCATTAAAGACAGCCAAAGCCAAGATTGTGGATCTTGATGTGATGTAGGAAAGAGAGTGCGTATGTGCGTATATATGTGGTAGGCTAAATAGTATATAGCTCTTTTCACACGGAATGATTTTGATGGGATGTCTCTATTTTTCTCTTCTTAGACAACGATGTATATACACGTAGTTTACTCAAATGAATCCGACCCCGCTTCGTTCGTTTTAGGAGGGGGACTAGGGAGGCGCCAAAGAGCGGGGCAGGTCGCTATGCTTTGCCATTTGAGTATTCCATCCCGTCGCTTGTCGGCCCTTTCGGACCTGACTTGCATGACTGACAGCTATCTCTGCACAGGTGACTAGGTGAGGGAAACATGAATTGAAGTCTACAGCTTCGTGCGTGTTGGAGAGGCTCATGATTTGAGAAAAAAACCTCAAACGGATCTCTTCTCTGCTCTTAATTCTGCAATTTCTGTCGAATGGGGTAGGCATGATGTTGCAGGGTCCTGTGTTGGTCAAGTCTCCCCACACACGACTAAAAAAACGAAAATCGAGCCATATTTGACCTATGGTCTCTGGCTCTTTCTTTGATTGAAACCAAATCAAACCTAAATCGAATTCACGGTATAATCCGTTAGATTAGATTATGGTAATATTATTACCTTTGAAAGTGCATCGAAGTTTACATTCGAACCATCTATTTGAGCTTTGATTTGCATCTTAATTGGATAATGAGATTAGTAGGATATTTTATGAGCTCAAGATGTACCTATATATCTCAAATGAGTTTTCTCGTCTAATAAAAACAATGGTGCGAGAACAATTATCAAGATAATGGCAGCGACAACACTGCAATACTTATCATTGATGATTCGTTTAAATACATGTCAATCGACAGACAATCGATAGGTTTGTGCATAGCCCAACTCTTATTCAAGTTAAATTCTTCTTTAGCTTTTCGTTACACGCTCGAACCTAACCATACCACAGGCAACCAGGAGGCTACATGGATGTAACAGCAAGAAATCAAACAGAACAAGACAAGTTCTTAAATAGTAAGCTGCGTGCCCCAAATGCCCTCCCACTTCCCGCATCATAAACATCTACTTTATTCGCAAAAAACGCGACACGGCTTGCTAATAAATTCAAGAGTTCGCCACATTATTTTACGGTTGCCTAACCAGCAGGAATTGACCCCCTCACGGGCGTCAACAATCAAGACAGGTACACATCTTCCATGCAAAAAGCCAAACCTCGGCATCTATCGCTTTTAAATAATGCCCAAGATGTATTAGGGCCTCACATAGAATATTATTTACTGGGTGACGCAATAACTTTATGTTAGGCATTTAGAGAGGCCAACAACATTAATGTCTAGGTCTCACTTCTCTGAATTCTTTACTTGGATGCATTGTTTACCGAACTAACTTCAGCGACAAATTAGCTTAATTATAAGGGTCATGATAATTTCTCGGTGTCTCGCTTGCATGAACACTCAATTTTAAATTGAGTGATGTTGGAGATATAGTTTCGTGATTTGATGTATCAATGCGTATTATGATAAATCGTAAGCGGGTATTTAAATAAATAAATCATAGACAAATTATCAGGGGGGATATGTCATGTTATTTTACAAATCAATTCTGGGTTCCGGTCTTTTATCAATTTATCACACTGTTCTCTTTGAGGTAGATGCATGGTTTTGTAAATTGATAACAATTTCTTCGTATCTTGCTCATCACTTACCGATACACGCATATCATTTCGTTGCATCTTGATCATCACTTTCCTATGTTCTATCTTGAGAGAGAGAGAGAGAGAGAGAGAGAGAGAGAGAGAGAGAGAGAGAGAGAGAGAGAGAGAGTTTGTCATTACGTGCGTGGAAACGGGGTTCCAATCTACAAAACCTAGTTTTATAATCAACGTCGCTTCCAGCATTCACACCATTTTAGCCGTGGCTCTTATGTGTGTTTCCACCGTCCCTCTGATCAATAACAACCCTCTTGTTCATAGCATATAACAGCTCTTATATATAACGTCCTAGGATCCTCCGCCCAAGAGCAAGGCCAAGGAGGTGATCCCTAAGCTCTTTTTGCCCCTTACCCTCTTCTATATCAGTTCCCATGGGGAAGAAGATATTAACCCTAAACCAAGCCTCCCTCAAAACATCCAAACACCAAAAGAAGCACCAACAGCAGCAGCAGTTCAACAGCCTGATCAATGTCCTGCGACCCAAAGTCTACATCACAGATACCTCCTGCTTCAAGAAACTTGTGCAAGAACTCACCGGGAATGGCACAGCAAGGGAGCATGATGATCATCCTCTTCTTCGTCGTGAATCTTCAAAGAAAGTGATCACGGCTCCGGAGAAAGAGGATCATCATCGTCATCGCCATCGTCATCATCATGGAGGAGATGACTCAGACCAGTATTTTTCCAACCAAACATCCTCGTCTATGTCATCCGATGGTGTCTCGAACCGCCAAGTCTTTGATGAAACGTACTCTTTCGAGGAGGAGCTGATGACTTTGGAGCATTCGACCTCAAACAGCGACCTCATGATTGATTCGCTCTCGCCCAGTGGAGCATCTGTCTCCAAAAGCGCAAGCTTTTCGTGGGAGGATCTCGAGTCATGGTTCCCGGATATGGAGCCAGCTGCTCCATTCTTCAACGGTTTGGCTCAGTTGGAGCCCGAGGTCAGCATATATGATTATGAGGTGTCTGGGTTATTGTGATCTGAGAGAGAGACCTCGTCATCTCCATGATCCAATGATCACCTGGAGCTGCTCTATATATAAGAGCTGAACATATATGTTTCAAAGCTAATAGTTAAAACCATACATGGTTTTTGTTGTTGTGTGATGTATAGGAATCCAGAAACCATGCCTGGTTTTTACTGTGCATAGAGGGCCTTGTTCATCCCCTAATAGAAACTTATATGTGTGTGTATATGGAAGTCGACCTTGTATCTCGATTGCGCCTCCCATGTGTATCTACAATGTTAAATATGTATAAGCCTATTCTTTGTTAATTCTAGTCTGTCATTTCATGAATCTACAAACTTCTTCGCATTTTCTTCGTGGAATCAATGGATAAGGATCGTGTATTCTCTTTTGAGATGTTCGAAAGTATCTGAAGTATAAGTTTGAGGGAAAAAAACATCGCAATGAGTTCCAGTTCTTCCCGTTTAATTTTTCCCTGAAACAAAATGAAAGGAGCTAGATCCAACCAAATGGAAGAAAATGACCAGAAACTTCCTTTCCTGCTTATTATCAGCACAAGCTGATTTCATGGTCATCCACACAGAGTTTTTCATGTGTTAGTGTTACTTGCTTAATGTAATTGAACATATTATTGCAAGTTTTCCATAAAATAGCGGAAAAAATTTACAGAACTTGTATATATAGCTCCAACAAAATGATCAGTCTTGGTTTGACATGGTTTAAACGGTCGGCAGCTTAATCAGAGCCTTTACAGTTGATACTCCTATTGCTAAAGTGCAATCCTCCATGTTTGGCATTTGAACGAGAGAGAGAGAGAGAGAGAGAGAGAGAGAGAGAGAGAGAGAGAGAGAGAGAGAGAGAGAGAGAGAGAGAGAGAGAGAGAGAGAGAGAGAGAGAGAGAGAGAGAGAGGCTTTACCTTCTCTATTTTATTTCATTATTGACAACAACACATCTTTTGCATCTCTCTTTAGATATTTTGTTTTCCCCTTCTCTCGCATTTTCTGATTCAGGTATACATTGTCTCTCGAGATCATAAGGTTATATCAGTGAAGATAACAGAAGTTGACCCTGAAAATCTTGCGATCCCATTCATAAAATGTTGGTGTATCAAAGAAAAGATTGACGAAAGGGCACGACCCTCAAATGAATCTGAGCCCCGAAACGTGTTGTGATCGTATTTTCTCACTTGGCTGGTATGACAGTCACCATCTAGGAAGCACGGACAATCTCCGGAGGCCTCCGTATCGTGTCAGACACCGACACTCGCCCGACAATCTTTATTTATTTATTTGTAGATTTGAATTAAATTAATTTGATTGAAATAATCATAAAAATGATAATTTATCATATATATATAAATATACACGTAATATACAATGTGTCGGAATTCTCATTTTTTAATAAATGACGTGTGGGCGAGTCGTGTCGTGTGTCAGTGTTGGTACTACTTAGGTCACCATATTCTTTATTTGGAGACTCGACTTGGGTAAGGAAGAGCGTGTACCGTGGGTTTCAAGGTTTTTCTTCCTTTGCTTTCGTGCTTTTACACGCCGGCACAAGGAGGAGAAGACAGTTTCATGGAAACTTAAGGTCGTTAAAAAAATTGGACATCAGATGGTTTCCTTCTTCCTCCTTGCTTCAGATGCATAAGCTGAGGATTTGGGGTTTTCTTTGGGAGCGGAGCCAAGATTAGGGTTCATTAGGGCAAGCGATGACGTCTGGTGAGAACCTAGAAGTAATAAGAAACAAGGGGAGACAAGAGCAAAGATGACTCCGTGGCCCAATGGATAAGGCGCTGGTCTACGGAACCAGAGATTCTGGGTTCGATCCCCAGCGGAGTCGTTTCCTTTTTCAAAAAATTTCTTCTTCTTCTTCTATTTTTTTTAATGTTACGAGAAATCGTATCTTATGTTGTGCGCTAAATTTCTATCTACTCCTTTAGTTTTGACTTCCAAATAATCATATTTGTCAGGAAATTGTGGTTGAGAAGCTTGTTTCTCGGGGTGTGAACCGCGGAGACCCACCAAAAGCCAGAAAGCACAGCAAGGTGAACCAGAAAGTGACTAGAAAAGGACTTCACCGGGCTTGGAAATTGCCAAAGAAAGAGCTGACTGTTTCTGGGCAAGAGCTTGCTCACTGGCTTTGAATTTCACAGGAGGGTTCAAGCCTGGTCATCTGCGAAACGAAGGAGAAGTCCATTCAAACTCTTTTCCTCGGCAAACTACGCCGAGACAGGAATGTGACCTTCACCTATCGACTCCTCATCGGACGCAGTAGATACTGCAAAGGCGATCATAGACTTGTCTATCATCACAAACGCTCGCTTAAGTATCTGCAGGTGGAGATACCCCCCGTCCAAGATCACCTGAAAGTGACTAGGGAAAGGACTTCCCTGGGCTCGGGAATTGCCAAAGAAAGAGCTGATTGTTTCTGGCTAAGCGCTCACTCACTAGCTTTGAATTTCACAAGAGGGTTCAAGTCTGGTCATCCCCGAAATGAAGGGGAACTCCATTCAACTCTTGTCCACGGCAAACTACGCTGAGACTCCGAGATAGGAATTTGACCTTCACCTATCAACTCTTCATCCGAAGGAGTAGATACTGCAAAGATAATCATTTGCAAAGATGCTGCAAATGATCACATTTTTCAGGAAATTGGGGTTCAAAAGCCTGTTTCTTAGAGTGTGAAACTGCTGAGACCCTCAAAACTAGAAAGCACAGCGAGGTGAACCAGAAAATGACTAGAAAAGGACTTCACTGGGCTTGGAAATTGCTGAAGAAAGAGCCGAGTGTTTCTGGGTAAGCGCACACTCGCTTTGAATTTCACAAGAGGGTTCAAGTCTGGTCATCTGCGAAATGAAGGAGAAGTCCATTCAACTCTTTTCCTTGACAAACTATGCCGAGACTCCGAGACAGGAATTTGACCTTCACCTATCAACTCCTCATCGGACGCAGTAGATACTGCAAAGATGATCATAGACCTGTCTATCATTGCAAACGCTCACTTAGTAGGTGAAGATACCCTCCCTCCAAGATCAACAGAAAATGACTAGAAAAGGACTTCACTGGGCTTGGAAATTGCTGAAGAAAGAGCCGACTGTTTCTGGGTATGCGCTCACTCACTAGCTTTGAATTTCACAAGAGGTTTCAAGTCTGATCATCCGTGAAATGAAAGGGAAGTCCATTCAACTCTTTTCCTTGGCAAACTACGCCAAGACTACCAGACTGGAATTTGACCTTCGCCTATCAACTCTTCATCCGATGCAGTAGACACTGCAAAGATGATCGTAGACTTGCCTGTCATCACAAACGCTCAATTAAGTATTGGTAGGTGGAAATACTCTCCGTCCAAGATCACCTCGGTTCTTTCCAATACGTATGAAAGAAAAAAGGAAGAAGGGAAAAACTTCTAAAGCAGAAGTTTGTTCATTCAGCATTAATAGCTCTTAAAAATGCTGATTTCCCATAATTTCCTTGACAACACATAGTTTACAGAACATATTCAAAACTGGTATTGTGTTTGATGTGTGGAGTCCAGCATTAATTTCCTGTTTTGATTTTCGAATAAGCACCAACAGGTTATGCAGGAGAAATTAGACCATGCTGCATGATGTGCTTATGCTAAGATGGATATTAACCAACGTCAACTTGACAATGGATTCGTGGACATGCAACTAAAGGCAAAGAGGGAAGATTTCTGTGAGACTACGGCAAAAGTTGAGATGATAGACAATTGCATAATTGGAATAGAAGATATATAGTGTCGACATTAGGTTTAGTTTGAACAATTCTTGAAGCATAGAGGCATCAATCACAGTCGTAGCACAACAGGTGCCCCTAGCGAATGAGTTATCGACAAAGAGAAAGCAACCTGCTTATATATGCTATTGGGGCTTCCTCTGCGGATTTTGCGCGGCTGGAAGGTGGTATAAGTTCCTCAACTGTCTGCTTATGAGCTTGCTATTATGCAGAGATAGCTGAAGAACCAAATCATTGGACCACCACTGCTCTAGTCCATGGGCTTCAAGGAACTTTTGTTTTCCCTTGGACATCACAAACAGCTTCGCTGCTACATGACCATTCTCAGGTCCCAGATCTTCTTTCCTGGCATCCTTATTGGGATCAGTATAATAGCAGCAAATATAGTCGCTATTGTTCACATACAGGTGAGGTACCCATTTTTGCATCCCTGTGCTAGAATTCTTTTTCCCATAAAAGTATGAAACCCAATTGTTCAATCCTAAAACAGGATTCCTCTCTTCTGCAGCACCAATTGCCATGTTTTCGTTTGAAGAAAACATAGATCTGCACTTCTTCCAGGCGTCCCCAGCTTTCTCGCTGATATTCCTTAGGCTCATAGCCAGCGAAAGAGAAGGAAGGTTGAATAAATGCGCATCCACATAAATGCCCTCTTTAGCCAATGCTTTCCCCACCTCAAGAGCGAACCCTGCTCCTAGAGAATGCCCTGCGATACAAACATTTCTGCTTCCGTACTTTTGGGCGACTGATTTTAACGTCTCCAGTGCTATTGTATACCTTACAGAACCTTTCAAGCTTTCCAAAGCTAGGAACCGGAGGCCATCCTCAATGTCCCTACAAATTGTAGGGCTCTTGAGTAATGTCCCCCTGAGTGCCAGAACTGCTTTTGGCACTCCGCTTGGTCTCAGGAGTATAAAATTGGCTACCGCTGCAGATGTGTCCCATTCTAGTAGTGCCCCGAAAATGGATCCATCCCGCTCATCGATAAGGGTTTGAACTAGCTTGAATTTGAATGGCAACCACCAATTTGGAGCTAGAGCGTTTTCTTCTGACCGGTTCTCTTGTCTATCCAATTCCAGGAGATACACTGACTGTATGAAGCAAGCCATGACAGTTCTTTTGTAGTTCCCATACTTCCTGGATGCAAGAAAGAAAGTCATCAAGTCAAGACTCTCATAAGAAGGTATGTCCGCCTGTAAGAAATTAACAGGGCTACTTAAGTCTGTAACAGTTTGAAGACACTGAGAAATGTTCCCTCAAGCTTTGATGAAGTCATCATCCATTGAAGAAATTCAACCGAAGGTACGAAACAAAAAAGATCCGCCAGTACAGAAACAACTGTGAATTAAGCTGAAATGAAACTAGAGCGACTTAAGTACTTCAATAATTCGGTGAGTAAATAGCTGGATGCTTCTTCAAATGGAGAGCAGGTTAAATGTCTTTACGTCACGAGCAATTGCATGCACAAGTCATTATTAACCGGATCGAACTTTGTCTGATATTAAGGAAGCAGTGAAATCTCGATAATCTAGTGCCACTGCCTATAGCAGAAAAACGTTCAATAACTGAATACCGGGCAATACGAGATAGAAGCTATGACACTCAAACCATCAAATCAACAACATGGAGTCCTACGACCCAAACGCAAGATGCAACCCCGTTGCGAATCTCAGTTTCCAGAATGCAGATATATCAGAACAAATAGGCCATGGTTTGGTTTTGGCACCTCATCATATTGAGAAATCGCTTAAAAAATGGGTAATGGGTCTGATTCTGAAAGCCCCCCCATGAAAACCCAAGTCCCCCCAGAGTTGAAATGTAAAAGCCCAGCCATATGCACATGACTCAAGAAACTCCACAGTGACATCCAACAATTTCCCAGGGAGACACCACGCCAGTCAAATGAATCAACGAATCCAAAATCTAATGCAAACATACCCCCCGGGGGAATAAAACAAGAAAGAATCTATGGGAGCCTCCAGCCTCATGTGCTGGGCAAGGACCGAGATCCAATGAAACATGCAAAGGTAAGAGCTTTAACCAAAGGACATGAGGAGGTGAGAGGGACAGGGATGGACCAAGCGGAGCTGATGAGATGCCTCCAGTTGGGACAAGAGAGATGGCGAGGTCCAGACACGTGAAACGCATCAGGATGAGGCCGAGCCCGACCCTGCTTGTCGTTCGCCGGTATCTCCTCTGCACTTCTGTTCGCCATCGAAATTCGACTCGGTTCAGCTCTTCCTCATCAACTCCAACTCCTCGCTTTTGCACCTTCAACTCATTCCCATATATATATACACAGAGAGAGAGAGAGATCGACGACGAGTCTGACATCGAGGTTCGCCGCTGCTTTATGCGAAGCTTGTGGAATCTGATTCGATGCCGACCATTTGCCACCGAGGAGAAAAAAGGTGGGAACGCGCTGACTCCTCCTCCTCCTCCTCCTGAGGTTAGTTTATTTTTTGAGCGGGCGCGCGCTTTCCCTCCGTCCAACGGTCGCGTTTCCTTCGCGGCTGGTGGGCCATGCGAAATTACGAAACTGCCCATCGGCCAATTGGGCGTAGCAGGGGCAGCCGCGCTAATGCTTGAGGGGGGGCATTTTGGGGAAATAGGGCACGGGCGACCGGTTCCTTAATCAATGGGGTCTTCCCCTCTTCTTCCCATGGACTTCCTTGGACACTAAGAAAGCTTCAAAACCCCCACGAGCACATGGAAATTAAATTAATGAACAAATGAATCCATCTGCCTTTGCACTCTCTTGCCCTCAATTTAAAATTCTCTCCTTTAAGAATTTTCTTTTTCTAGACCGACCCTCATATTTCTAAAGAGCATCTATTATTGTTCGTGATTTGTCTAACGTACAAACAGGGTGTTGGAATACTCGCGGCATAATACAGTTGGCTCGAACTTCTCGTGTGGAATCAGGCGGCCTACGCATTTTTTGCATGAAAAAATCGAGAAGGGATAGACGCAAGAAGGGGGGGCGGGGCATGGCATCCCACCGTTATGATTGGCTACTATCCAGCGGCGTTCGCCTCCTAACCACCGTTTAAGGCTTTTATTGTTCGAATCTGGGAATAGCGTCTTCCGAATCAAAAATAGCCGGCCCACGTCAAATATTCGAATGTAACATTTCTATAATACCGAAGAGCTTATAAAACCTTTTCCGTTTCAATCTTTTTTATAGGAAAAAGCAAAAGCTACGGCATTCAAACGAGGATTATTGATCCGATCAAGCGCAAACCCCTTTATTCCAAAATTTAATTATAGAAAGGGCTCGAGAAAGAAGATCCCTTTGCCGACCTCGGGTGACACACCTACATCTACATGCATTATTCTTTCTCTTTTCCTTTTCCCATTCCCTTCCTCTGCATGGAGAATATAATATGTTTTCAGCAAAAAACAAAAATTGAGAATATAATATGTTTTTAGCCAAATAAAAAAAATGGAGGATATAAATATGTGGAGGACCAATTCTGCCATTTTTGAATTATTATTTTTTTTCTGTGGGACGTCATTTTGGAATTATAAGTGGCCATAATAAATCACGACAGAAATTAAAACAGAAAAAACTTCCGAGTTCCGACTGAATTTGAGCGCCACAGGCACTAATGGAGGAAAACCAGGACACGAAAATATCGGACATCGCACAGACAGACATGGCTTTGTATTGTCGCGCGGTTTCGCTTCACCGAGCGCCTCCCTCCGCCGCTCCGCCCCCGCCTCCGCCGCCCCTGATTCCGAAACAGAGACCACCTCCTCCTCCTCCCCCCTTCAAGCTCTCGTCTTCGTCCGCCCCGCCGTCGCCGAGCTCCGTCGTCTCTCCTCCCTCCTGTTTCAAAGCACTCGCTGGGACCGAGAGGGCCGATGGCGGCGAGGTCGCCGAAGAGGACCCTCCTGGTTCTTCCTCTGGTATGCTTGAATCCTTTAAGTGGCAACGACCCTTTTGTTCGTTATTGCTGTACCGTTATTTGTACCTGCTGCTTGGGGGTAACTTGGTACGGTCTCCGTTGCAAGGTTGCTTCCTTTTGTTCTTTGGGTGTTTTCTTGATCGATTGAAGATATGTGGTCGCTGTACGCAATTAGCTAGATCCGTGTTCTTGTTTCCTGTAGTGGAAGATATTTGAAGTCTCCCGAAACTAGCAGTTTGAGAAGTCAAAATTAGAATCGTTCCGTGTACTTTGTGCATCATTAGTGCTTTGAAATGGGTCTTTTTATCTGGACGGTTTGAGATATGGAGATTAGAGTATAATCTATCGGCTACTTACCTCTTGTCATTGTTTTTTTCCTTCTCAAGGATCACTCTCTTCTGCTCGTACACAACTGGATCTTCTGGAGCAACTGACTGCTTCTAGTTCGAGCGCGACGGTGAACGGTGAGTGAATTTTTTTCCCTTTTAAAGGACACTCGGGAGCCGTGCATTTGTAGCGAATATCGGAAGGAGGAACCGTTGCTATTGCTGCCGATTTAACTCTGAATTCATGTGTGGGGGACTAGGCCACAAGAGCGACGGTATCATCGGTAAACTCACCATCCGCGACCAACTTGCGCAATTGTTTGGGGACAGAGGAGGAGATTTCAGTGTTCCCTTGGGTAAGAAGAACTTGAAGAAGGTGAGCGAAAAGTTCTTAACCATCTCGCAGAAGAGAAACATCAAAAGACAAGCTTACCTGGACGAAGTGTCTCAGAGGAACGATTCGGTTTTTTTCGCCACTATCGGAGCGTTTGTAATTCTTCCGCCCATCGTAATTCTAGGGATAGCTATAATAACTGGTTATGTGCAGCTTTTTCCATGAGAATTTTAATAGATCTTATACACAGATTATGGCATCCTAGTCAACATGAGGCTGTTGTTAGTTTCAGTTATTTACCGTGTCTATATGTTGCGTGTACTGAGACTGGTAGGGTTATCGTGCACACCAAATTTTCCTGGAGATGCCGTTTAGCTTGATTCCAAAACCAGTTAAACTTGTCGCAAGAAATTTGATATGAAGAGATAGAGCTGTTGAGGATGGAGTTCCATAACTTGCATTTAGGCATCAGTAGATCACAATGCATAATCATTGCCGCTTTCTTTTTGTTTCTCGTTTGGAAAAGCAGAGGTTGTGGTTAATCCTTGAATGCTATAATAAAAGTTCTTTTGGCGTCGAGTGTTGCGTACCAGAGTCTGTTCGAAGTTCTCTAGATTTTGTGTGGAGCACTGTTTCCTACGAGACTTCAGCAGAAACTTCGCACTATTACTCCAAGTGGAACTGGCCCATGATCTAAGCGGAATTGAGCGGCTTATAAACAGTTCTAAAAGATTTTTTTATTGAATTTCGGAAGCATTCCTGATGATTTATCTAGCGGGCACCTTTGACAGAAATCGCTGTATCTTCAGTTGCAATTGTTAAAGGACGGAATCTGGAGATTTTGAAAGCATGATTACCTTCATGATTGGATTTGCTTGATAAATAAATAAAAAAAAGGTATTTTAAACCTTTCATTTTCATTGGAAAAAACTTTCCACATCCAATCTCAACTGCAGAAGGGAAGACAGCGTAGTTCCTCTTAATAAACTTTGCACATCTAGTATGTCGCTTCTCTATCCTATGCCTCACACACTCCCGACGCGGTGGTTCCAAAGAACGTGAACATTGGAGTATAAAAACGGACAAAAATAATCAATTGGAATGTTAATAGCACCGCGTTGAGCAAATATAAAATCTCAACCAGATTCAATCAACGACTCCTGCTTGACACTGTGAGAGGCCGTCTGGTCGATTGGTCTTGAACGTTCATTGCCCAAAATGACTCCCTGCTTTCGTATGTACTCCAACTTGTCTTGCAGCAGGTAGAAGAATGAAATGAAGGAGACCTCAACAGTAAAAAGTATCACCCAGAGCCTTATACTTCTCGACGTCTTTTTGCTGTAAGCTAGTAAACCTGAGTATATGTTGATCACTCCCAGTAGTGAAACTGTGGTTCCAAGTGTCCAGTGACTGAAAAACCATGGAGATCTTCCTTTGGATCCTCTGTGAGTTTAAAACAAACTTACTGAGCAAAAAACTGCACACTTGGGTAACGTTGATCAAACATAGTAGGGATTGGGCATAAAGTTGTTCTAATCTGCAGTCAAAGTTGCGGTCGCTTTTCGGATGCAAAAGAAAACAAAGAAGGAGAAGTAGGAGTAATGGTAGTTTCATTTGCTTCTTTTGATGAAGTCTTAGTTATGCTCGTTGAGATAGAAAAATTGCGATGCTTTTCGGATGGTTTCTATGGTAATTGAAGCACTCCATTCTGCATTGTCATTTTAAGCCACTGATGGGAGCAAAAACTGAACTAATGTACAAAAACTGCAGGAACTTGCGTAAGAATAAAATGGTTCTGCTGGTGTTTCTTATCAAATTGGATTAAATTCGGCAATCATGTTTTCTGTTAAACCCAATGAAAAGGTTAGGTAGCAGTAGTACCAACATAAGTATCGAGTTCCAATGATGACAAAACTGACTGCTTACCTTACTGGGCGCAGAAAACCGACCAGAGCTTGCAGCCATATGATCCCATATAATACTAAACCAATTCTTTGGTGATGGTTGTTAAACAAGTTGCCGAAGTTCTTGATTGACATGATAGCTCCAGCTGTGGCAAGGAGCACCGAGAGCATCTGTTCAAGAAAGAAACTGTTTACTACACTCTTAAGAAATGGAAAAGAGCGGTCATAATTGAACTATACATTCTTTTGGAGACTAATCATTCTTGACAGAATTCCAACATGGTTTACTATCTGTCTACACCTTTCTCCAATTCATAATTAGGAACCGATGCTGGAGAGTACTAAAATATCAAGTCCACTGAACAGTATGACCTAGAGATGAGTTATTTGATGACTTCTTTAGAAAATCAAGCGATCATCATACTAAGAACTGTTGATTCCGAGTGCTAAATGAAGTTCCTCCTTTTCAAATAACGGTAGCGAGCATGAACTACTGGTTATGGAAAATTTTCTGTTAAGAGTAATCATTTCTTTTCATTATCGTAAAGTTGCATTGTGGGGAATCAACTTTTGATGAACCATGTGGAAAGCCTGAGTATGTTATCCTTCTCCGGGTTGGTGGAGGTTTTTTTAAGAAAAAAAATTGCTGCATTAGTCTGAAACAGTTGGAATTCAGGAATAGATTTCACAGGATTAGTCATTGAACTCGCCTGCAGAATAGCGTGGGCACGAAAATAAGTCTTGAGCCTTCTTCCACATTCCTCTCCTTTTGACATTCTAATGATAAGAACTCCTAGAGGCATCAGCAACCCCAATGAAGCCCAGAGGAGGAATCCGTGCAGCGTGATTTCGAACAACAACCGAGAGCTCACCTGCAAACGTGAGATACCGGGGGAATTCTTTGAAAAATGAGCATTCAGAGTGCTGAGATGGAACGATTTAAGCAGGATCATGTGTTCCTTACCTTATGAGCGTCCGCATCGCTGCTTGTTTGACTTCCTACATTTCGTTCTTGAGAGGAGCCGGCGAACATCGGCAGTGAGAAAACCACCAAAAGCATGCTTATTCGGAAACATACCTTATGAGGAACTAGCATCGCTCTACTGGGTGAGACAATGCATATGCTAGAACAGACTGAGACTATATGGTAGCGCTGGTGGATTGCACTGATACTAGAGAATCAAAATATTTGTTGGATGGATTTGCAGAGTGAAAGCTACCTTTACTTCCTAATTTGCTTCAAGACTTTCACAAAACACCGAAATGGCCTCTCTCTCTCTCTCTCTCTCTCTCTCTCTCTCTCTCTCTCTCTCTCTTCAAGCCCTCTCTTTCTAGAATACCCAGTGGAAAGCAATATGCTAGGCTCGTTTATATTAGGAAACAGTCATCATTGTGAGAGAGAGGAGATCCTCCAAAGTACCCATCCCTCACAAACTATTTGCTGACTACTCAAAAAAAGAGACAAGACTTGTTGGGATAGTCGCTACAAGCAAATCAGGCGAATTGCATGGAGGAGAGGGGGTCATGGACAAGATAATCAAGCCAAGTGGAGAGGGGAACAAGGCAAAGAGAGGTGATTATTCAAACGACGTGTTGTGGGGTTCGCTCGTGTTCTGTGACAGGCTTTATGAACGTGGAGTTGCAGAGCAAAAGGAATGTGGGTGGACAAAACAGAAAATTGGCAAGAGAATGCGTAGTGGAACTTTTGTGGGCGAGAGATGCTTTGTTTTCCGCTGTGTGACACTATCATGGGTGACCCCATATACGTGAATACATTATAATAAGAAGGTCCAGGTTTGAACGGTCTTGTCCATCACTCTTAAAAGCACAAATGGCCATGCTGGATAAAGTGCTCCTTCACGGTGTATATACTCAAGTCCTAGACACGAAGAAACGAAATTGGCACTGAAAACTGTTAATGCTTATGTATATCAATCCAGCATTCCCTTAAGTGATATTTACAGAGAGAAGCTCATGAATCTTTAAAGAGAGAAGCTCTGGAATTCTGTTACTTCTGAGATGATACAAATGAGGGAGGAGAACCATACGTACCTAATTATAGTCGAAAATCTTTCCTCAATCTAATGGTTGAGATTGCATGTACCAATTACCCATATTTTTTACGGGAGTGTACATTTACAATATTTCTTATCCCCAAGAATGTTCTAGAGTACTCAAGAAAACTCTTTGGGCCGTGACACTTTCATGCCAGTTATGGCTTTTTAAAGATCAATACGTTGTTGGGGTTCTCCTGTTTTAAGTTGTCAATTAGCAGTAACCAAACACATCCAGTGAAAGTCAAGCTATAATCAAGGTGAGATGAGCAAGCCATGTTTATCTTGCAAACAAGAGCTTCATGAATTGCGCTTTGTGTGAGTCAGATCAGATGATGTGTAAGATTCATGTACGAGCAGAAGCAGGCGCAGTGGGAGATCTCACGTATGGTCTGGAAAGCAGGTGGACCAACAACACAAGGCTCACGGCATGCAACTTTTGGCTAATGGCCCTTGTGCTGGTACAAATGCTGCCTCTGTGGTCCTCTCTCTCATCAAACGCCTCACTTGATCAGTCCTTTAGCTACTGGTTTGGATCCGGTCTCGTGTAGCCATGTACGCATGTTGATTCCATCGACGCAACAAGTCATTGGACCTGCTACGATCCTACTTCTCCACCCGAGTTTCCCCATGTCGTAGTTTCGCGGAACCAATCTTTTCGCAGCACGACACACTTTTCAAGTTACTGAATCAACAGCCGTACTGTAATCCTGATCATGTGTCACGACCACAGTATCGGTAATTGGTTCACTAGCTTGGACATGGTGTAGGCCAAAAATATGCAGAGACTCCCTTCACGAGGATCCATCAAATTGCTGCGGCAATTGCAACTACCATAGCGTTGATTACATTTAAACATCATTGCCCATAATTGCGGCAAACCAAATCTAGTCCCCACGAGCTGAATCAATCCAAATGTTTGGTGAGTCGTCGCATCTAATGCCATTAATTGTCTAGTAGACACTCATAAGCCTTGAAAAAAAGCAGATGGATTTGCAACACCATGGGCTTAATTTTTAGTTAAAAGGTGGTGTTTTGCAGTCATTCACGGAAGACCAACTTCGTATGGGGATTGCAGAGCAAGGCACGAATTCAACCGAAAAAAAATAAAGAAGCAAAGCCAATCCCTTCATTCTTTCTCCATCTTGTATCGCAATTTACAATATCTCATTTCTCAATTTCATGTCGCGGGTCCATCTAAGTCAAATCACCCATTTCGTTATCACTACAAAACTCATATAAACAGGTAAATCCCGAATTCATGTCCAACAACCATGCTAGCCTAAATCACGATCCGCAGCGCGTGGACATCCCTCAATTTGACGTCGCGTGTTTAATCCACACATCAATTGCCGAGTCAATTTCCGTGGGAGATCAATCCCCCGCACACTATGCTCAACGAAATATATCTCTTCCTCCGAACCAATTTGAGTTATGCACAATTTCTGACTCAGCTTAATATTCCGCACGTCAAATGAATGGCCATTTATACGCCTAGAACCGAATCAAATCGCCCAAATTCATACAAAGTACGTCGACAGTTTTTACCATATCAAAATCGGCAAGGCTATTACTGCCACGCTGTTATGGGCTCGAGGCCCATACACGTTTGGGGCCAATTAAGCCCACAAGCTGTCCGAGAGAGCCCATACATGTTTGGGCCCAATTAAGCCCAGATACTGTCCGGCTCGGCCCAAACTTCGGCCGGCGGAGACTGGAGAGGCTTGGTTGTCTCTTTCACATGTCCTGCTGTTTCTCGTTTCCCTCTCTCTCTCTCTCTCTCTCTCTCTCTGTGCAGGAGCTCTGCAACACCGCATCGCCATTGAAGAACCTCGGAACGAGAAATCTGGTCTCTCTTCGGCCTCTCTCATCGCTCGCACGATTCCTTCCTTCTCTTTCTCGCACCGCCTCACGCCTCGACCGCTCTCGATCATGGCTCCGCGCGTTCGCTCGTCCCCCATGCCTTGATGCGCGAACCAGTCCTCGATCTTCCGATCACTCCCGCCGCGAAAACCCTAGATTCGCCCCTCCTCCTCGCCCTGCCATGGCGAACGTGTCCGTCGCGGCGGAGTGGCTGCTCCTCTACAACCGCTACTACCGCAAGCCCGAGCTGTACCCGATGCGGTGGAGGCACATCGACCTCGGCCGCAACAAGGTCGCCTGCGCCCCCTTCGGCGGCCCCATCGCCGTGATCCGGGACGACTCGAAGATCGTCCAGCTGTACGCCGAGTCCGCGCTCCGGAAGCTCCGGGTTTTCAACTCCGCGGGCGTCCTGATCGCGGAGACCGTGTGGAAGCACCCCGGGGGGCGGCTGATCGGCATGTCGTGGGCCGACGACCAGACGCTCATCTGCCTCGTGCAGGATGGCACGGCTTTCAGGTACACCATCCACGCCGAGCTTCTGGAGCCCAGCATTTCCATGGGGAAGGAGTGTTTCGAGCAGAACGTTGTTGATTGCGTGTTTTGGGGCAATGGATTGGTGTGTATCACCGAGGCGAATCAGTTGTTCTGCGTGTCGGATCTTAAGAACCCGCAGCCGTATAAGCTGTCGGATCCTGGGCTTGAGGATTCGCCACTATGCGTGGCGGTGATCGAGCCGCAGTATGTGATGTCGGGGAATGTGGAGGTTTTGATGGGGGTTCCTGAGGGCGGGTTGGTGGTGGTGGAGGAGGACTCGGTGCAGAGAGTGGAGCAGGTGGGAGGGGAAGTCCTGGGGCCGTTGCAGAAGATGGCGGTGTCTGGGGATGGGAAGTGGTTGGCGGCCTTTACGCATGACGGGCAGCTTTTGGTTATGCCCACAGATTTCTCAGAGATCAAGTTTTCTTGCAATTGCGAGGTGGGTTACTTCTCAAATGGTAGTGCATTGCATGAACGTTATCAATCCTAACTGGATGATTATGAATTACTTCTCTATTTAATAGAAGAATAAAATGCTATTAAACCCTGTAATTCAGGTTTAGTTGGTTTCGAAGATTATGCTTGTTGTACTCCAATGCTAAGAACTTTCTTAAGTGTGGAACATGTTTTTCAAAATAATCAAGACAGTTTAATGTAGGCCTTCTGAAGAAGAGTTGAAGTGCGAAACTAGCTATTGTTGCAAGTGGAGTGCCAGTAATAATTGCACGAAGGCTGTCAGAATGTAAAATGGAACCTAAATTTATATTTGTCTCTGTTGTACTTGAAAGATGCATGTTTCTGCCGCCAAGAAGTGCCAATGAACTGTTTGTATCTTTCTTGCTACTCGATAGATAGCATGACAATGATGTTCACACAAGGATTTTTTGGGTTGAAATTTAGCAAGACCTTTTATAATAATAAATCACTGGTTTTATGTGAGCAGTCAGCTCTGCCTCCTGAGCAGATGGCCTGGTGTGGAATGGACAGTATTGTACTTTATTGGGATGACATGCTCTTGATGGTTGGTCCTATTGGAGAACCAGTGCACTATCTCTATGATGAGCCGGTTGTACTTATTCCCGAGTGTGATGGGGTGAGGATACTCTCCAACACTAGTATGGAATTTCTACAACGTGTTCCTGATTCCACTGTGTCTATCTTCAAAATTGGAAGTACGTCAGCAGCAGCTTTACTATATGATGCCTTGGATCACTTTGATAGGCGAAGCGCTAAGGTCAGCCATTTTCTGTTTGCGATAAGAAGTACATCATTTATCATTGCCTAGTGTCCAAAATATTTTGAGTGTATCTTAAGCCTTTGGGTTTGCAAATCCTTGCCGATCTTCCTTGGTTCATATCTGCTTTGCTTTCCTTGCATCCAGCAGTAGATGTGCAGCCATGTATTAGTTGATACTGCAATAAGTGTCAGTGGGTGTACAAAATGGTCATTCTTAATCATGCAATAACATAACAGAAGAATGTTTGATGGAACTGAAGCTTCTGCTTCTACGGTTTTGAGTTTTTCTTATTACAGCTTTGGTTGTCTTCTTCTTCTTATAGGTACTTTGGCTACGGTCTTTTTGTTCTGTTTTTGTCTACTTTTAGTGCTTTAGTCAGTTACGTTATTTTTTCCTTTTTCTTTCTGCCCTTGTACATTTCTGACATACTAGAATCTAGATAGTTTGTTTTAATGTAATTTTATCATTTTCTTTTTTCAAATTAGGGGTGGCTTCATATTTTGTTGAAAATTCTTGTGATACGAGGACATGGTAATACATCATCGGAAGCTATTATATGACCTATTGATGGTTTGTGATGGTTCAGAGATAGAGATTATCTTTTGTTGAGAAAATGCTGATTAGTACTTCACATCAGGCAGATGAAAATTTACGGTTGATTCGATCATCCTTGCCCGAGGCTGTTGAAGCATGCATAGATGCCGCAGGACATGAGTTTGATGTGCCACGTCAACGAACACTACTGAGAGCTGCAAGCTACGGCCAAGCCTTTTGCAGGTACTCTGATTTGTTCAAGGTTTCTGACATCAGGTTCTTAATCATGACGATGATAGTGTTAATTTGTGCATAGCTTCTTCCACCTGGCTTTTCAATGGATTCGTGTGGATATGGGAATGAATGGACTTCATTCTAAATGCATGTATAGTTACTTTCAGCTGAGGACTTGATTCTAAACTTCTACAAAAAGAGTTTGTTTTTCAACAACCTCTGGTATTGGATCAGTGTCATCGCTTCAATGACAGCAAGCTCTTGTTTTATTAAGTGCCTGATATTCAATCCCAGAGCAAGCTTTGCTGAAAACGGAACATGTTTAATTAGGAAAGAGGAACTTACATGAAATTAAGTAGAACAAGCGCTAGAGTAATTTTTGTAAGTAGAATATGCAACTGAGTATTTGTAAAATTAAAAACATAATTAGGACAATGGAACTTTCGTGATATTAAGGAGATGATGTAGGCTGACAAATCACAACAACCAATAAATATTTTGGCTTCAGATCAAGCTTCTTAAGCATCATAACTAAAAGAATAATTGCATCACACATTCCCAAATCATAGTACTGCCAAAATAAAATTAAAAAACATTAACTCTATTGAAAAGAAAGAATTACCACGGTATTTGTAGACTATTTAAATTTGAATCATAGTTGAAATATGGATCCTCTAGATGAGAAAGTAATATAGAATACGGGATCGTAATATCCTACTTAAACTGAAAAGGAAACTTTTCTTAAGATCCTAATAATACTCAAATCCAGTTGATAACTTCACTAATCAAACTTGAAGAAGAATTGTAATCTGTTTAGAGCTCTTCTTTTGATTGTGAATCGGCAATGATCCATCTTCACTTGACCTTAGTAAAAACATCAATCTTTGAGCAAATATCATTTTACGTAATTTTAATGGCTGCATCATGGGAATATGCAACAGAGTAATATCAACTGAACAGTTTAGCTGAAAAAATCGTTTTTGTATTGAGTGACTTTCATCTATAATTGGATGCTGTTTCTCGTAGAAGACCATACGAGCAACTTCAGCGAAATTTTAATATTAACTTTAACCAGTGACATGGACATGAGTCTGATTCAGCTATGAGCACTTTAACATGAAATGTTGCTGACACTATAGTGCAAGAACCATAAAGCTTTTTGGTTTCCGTATAGTGCAATCAAACAGGAAAAGAATTTGACCTTTTCTATTTCCTGCCATTAATATTTCATGTAATTAGATAGGACACAAAACAGATAGATATTAATCAGTTTCTCAAAGATTGTTCTTTCAATATACGGTTACATACTGCACCTTAGAAGAATCATAGTATTTCTTACCCCTGATTTTTGCTCTCGGTAATGATATCCAGTTGGCTTTGGCAGTCATTTTCAACGTGATCGTATTCAAGAGATGTGTAAAACTCTGCGAGTTTTGAATGCTGTGCGTAACCCTGACGTTGGAATACCTCTTAGCATTAAGCAATATAAGGTTGTTAAAGTTCAACCAAATTTATGTTTTAATTTGTGTTGCCCTTTCATGCATTGAGTCATGATTTCTGAAAATGCTTCTTGTGTGTAGTTGCTCACATCATCAGTTCTGGTTGGTCGGTTGATTAATGCTCACCAACACCTCCTCGCCCTTCGCATTTCAGAGTACCTGGGAATGAACCAGGTGAGTTACCTTGGAGGCTTATTTCACTACTTCTTATTGGTGCACAAATGTGAAGAGACATTCTAAACTCACGAGCATCTGATACTGAGAAATGAAATCTTGCTTGAGATATTTGCAAAGTAGGAATTAGTTAAACTTGAGATTATCACGGCACAGCCACCCTATACTTGTCTTTGGGCCAGTATCCTGAACTTCTTAACTAGTTATTGTTATCCATTAATTCATTATCTTCCCCAGGCACAAACTTGCACTCACATTGTTGATTGTGAGGCAAAAGTCTATCTTTGTAAGCCCTTTTATTTCTTTATTTCTTCATGAGCTACATATTTGGAAGTGTGGAAACGAATTCAGCCAAACATGTAGCCCTTTTCAACTTGGCTCAAGCTCCCCCCATGCCTTTTACTCTAGAGATGAGCCTCTCTTCCACTAAAATATCTACATTCCTTCTAGTCCAACTGCAGTTGTATTTGATCATTTCATTTGGCAACATATCCTTCTGTAGATCATACCATACACAACATGAAGCATCTTTTTCAGTCGTCTAGGAGACTAGCTTTAAGTTTGGTTTCTGGCTTATGGTTGGACTAAAGCAATGCTAATTATGTGTTCGTTTTTTCCTTTCATGGTTCATATTTTTGAGTTACTTCGTCTTCGTAGGAGGTGGTGATAATGCATTGGGCATGCTCGAAAATTACAGCTTCTTTGGCAATTCCAGATGCAGCACTTCTTGAAATGTTACTTGACAAGGTTTTGAGATCTGTTTCTCAATTCTCCTGAATGTCTTGAAATCAACTGTATAAGTAAGTACGCTGTACAATAACTGACTTGAGAATTTCTACATTTCAGCTGCAATTATGCAAAGGCATATCATATGCAGCAGTCGCTGCTCATTCAGATAAGAATGGCCGACGAAAGTTGGCTGCCATGCTCATTGAACACGAACCCCGTCCATCCAAACAGGTGGGCTTCTGTGTTGATAGTTTCTTGAATGCTGTGTTTCTGCAATCTCATGCATAATGTTAAGATTAATCAAGCTGATAGTTTAAATTAGTAATATGTACTCATACCTCTTCTTCATCCAGGTTCCTCTTCTGTTGAGCATAGGGGAAGAAGATACAGCTCTGATGAAGGCAACTGAAAGCGGTGATACTGACCTTGTTTATCTTGTCCTCTTCCACATCTGGCAGAAGGTACTGCTTTATAAGAAACTAGATATTAGTACTTCTGTAATCATCATGATACTACACTTCGAGTATCTTCTACATATCCAGAGCATAAACTGGCTTGCAAGCGCATTTCTCATAGTTCAATAATCATTCCTGTCCACTGCAGAGGCCAGCTTTAGAATTTTTTGGGATGATTCAGGCCAAACCTCTTGCGCGAGATTTGTTCACTACATATTCAAGGTATTCACTGGTTCCTTTATATACCATCATCTCTGCCCCTCCCTCTGCGATCCAGCAGAAATTAAAATAAAAAAAAAAAAGAACGTTGAACAAACCAGCCTGAAAAAGTAATGGGTGTTTCCCTCTTTGTCCCATATTATTGAAGGCTCAAGTTGCCCCATAATGGCCAGAAATATTCTCGAGACTACTGTCAAAGCATGGTGCAGCAATTGTTTGAGAACCGCAAATGTTAAGAAAACAGTTCAATGAGGATGATGATGGGGGAAAGAAGGGAGTCAAGATCCAAGTTATGACTATGATCAATACAAATTATATCTTTTGCTAAATCATTCTTCATCGATGTGCCAAAGAGGGAAGTGGATTTGATGTCCTTAGATAGTTGGTTCTCTGTAGTGAAGATGAACCTTAGGAGAGAAGAAATAAGATAGCAATGCTTTAAGCATGATTCTGAAATTTTACAGTCTCACCATATATGGGTTTCAGTTGAAAAGGAATGCACGAGGGGTCATATGACTACTTTAATTTTCATCTCCTGTAATCATAAAACTATTTGAGGATAGATGAAGTGCAACAAATGCAGTTGGAGTGAGGCTAGTAGTATGTTGAGCATAAGTTTCTGCATGGATACTGACTTATTTTTTGGTTGCAGATGTTACCAGCATGAATTTCTGAAGGATTTCTTTCTGTCAACTGGACAACTTCAAGTGAGTCTGATATTTGCTTTTTGTGTGCGTTCTCTCTGTTAGCTGAGTATAGAATGAGGGGTCAATATGGTTCAGTTTGTTAGGTTATTTATATATATCGGTCCATCCTCTTATAAATTCTGCATTCGTAAATTTATTGTGAAGTTGAAGTATGAAGTGAAGCAAAGGGGATGGTTGGCCCTATTAGCTGTTTTAACTTTAAGTAGGAATTAAACATCAGGAAATCTTCTGGTGCCAATAGAAGGATAAGGTGGGCTGGTATAATTGTTGTAGTTCATAGCATGCATTGATCAGCTCTGCAATTACTTAGATTTATATGTGATATCTTGATATTACTGGTATGAACCCTCGTGGACTAGATTCCAATCATTCTAGGCTTTTTCAGTTGTTTGCATGCACAACTCAGCAAAAGGGCACTGGAGCTGCACTATGTATAAGTAATTGTATATTATTGCCATGACTTCTCCAAGTGGCATCATAGCTAACAAATAAGATGATTCTCTATAGTTTCTAAATGGTAAATTCTCCATTATCAGTTCATTCATATGTAGTTACATGCTCTATAGGAGGTGGCTTTCCTTTTGTGGAAAGAATCATGGGAACTTGGCAAAAATCCAATGGCAAGTAAAGGATCTCCTCTCCATGGACCCCGCATAAAACTTATTGAGAAGGCTCATGGTCTTTTTGCGGAAACTAAAGAACATAACTTTGAGTCAAAGGCTGCTGAGGAACATGCCAAATTACTAAGGTTCACTCTCAATCTCGTCTTATTTTCAGAGCTTTACCTTCTTGCTTAATAATGTACAAGTTTTAAGCATCTAGACGTGCATTTAGTAATAAGCACAAACAATTCATTCTCCGTCACGGAATGAGCTTTTATTTATATTTAACTTGTGTTATTCTCATTTTGCAAATAAAGCAGACAATTACTAAATAATAAGATCTTCGATTTATTTGTTAAAATGAAGAACAAAATCTTAATATAACATAATGATTTTATCAAAATTTAGGTCAGGAGAGAATTTCTGCACGGTGGTTGCCTCCATTTTTCTAATAATATGTTTAGGTCTGCTACATTCTTTACATTCACGTGAAGTATAACATAGTAAGTAATGGGTTGCTCTTGCGATTGTGATAGCTATTTTCAACTTTGAAAGCATCGAATAGAGGACGTATTCTGTTTCTCGTTTGCCCCTTTACCGAGCGGTTAAAGGGACATTCTGAGTAAATTCTGATAAAAGGGCTAATTCTTGTTGGATTTCCAGAATTTGGATGATAACTGTATGTGAAGTCTCTTGCAGGTGAAGAATACTTATCTAGCTTTTTATGAAGTAGTTCTCATGCTTCTCGTGATTGTGACCATGACACCCAAGGCTCTTTATGGTGCTGAAAGTTGTGCATGTCCTAACCTGTGGTTATGAGCCCTCATCTTGACGTCTTTGTGGATCCTTTAAGTGGATTAAGGGAAAGAGTTATTAGATAATTTGTTTACGGCGAATGCGATCTGTGTAATGAATTTAGCTGCTAGCAAATGATGATAATCTTCCAAGAAGAGAAAATTGAAAGTGTCCTAGTTGCGTTTATCATTTTATGAATTGTAATATTTTTTTCATTTAACTTTTTCCTTATTTTAAGGTTCTTCCTTGAATTATCCAGAGACTTATTGACATATATAGTTTATCCTTTTGTCTTCTCCTTAAGATGGATGTTCTTCTCTTTGTTTTGCAGAATACAACATGAGTTAGAAGTCACTACTAAGCAGCCGATCTTTGTCGACTCAAGCATCAGTGATACAATACGTACCTGTATTGTTTTGGGAAATCATAGAGCTGCAATGAAAGTGAGAACTGAATTTAAGGTCAGTATAGCAGCATCATTGCTCCCAACAGGGGCACCAATATTTAGTTATCTCAACATCATGAGGTTACATGTTGCCCAGATGACACAGGATAGAACATATTTGACGTCCCCATTTTGTTTTTCTAACTATCAGCTCCCTTCTCTTCTAACTTCACTTTTGTCTGCAAGTTACACAATTGATATTTTAAATTTCTGTGGAACCGTCTCAGGTATCTGAAAAGAGATGGTACTGGCTGAAAGTTTTTGCACTGGCTACCATAAGAGATTGGGATGCGCTCGAGAAGTTTTCAAAGGAGAAGCGACCACCGATTGGTTAGCATATTGACTTTTTTTCCGTTTTGAAATTTAAAGGTCAAGGCAAGGTTAGAAAATTGTCGGCTATTGACCGACACAAAATACAGTGCAATGTTTGTTTGCTGATCAATTGATATTAGGCTGTCCAAAAAATATATGAATCTACACCGCCGTTTTTCGACATGTCCTCGGGGATATCTCAGTTTTCAGGTTGTGCATGACTAATGATGAACCCCATTGGATTATGTCGTTGAAACACAATCTGAGCCAAAAGAGTAAATGTTGGAACTGATCATACCCAAATAATAAATTTTGGAACTGATCATACCAATCATTAATGGACTCTTTACCGTTTACAGCAAAGATGATATCTACTTTTGAAAACCAATTGGATGCTCTTGGTCTTGCTAAGATTAGGCTTCGTCTCTGAATTTGTCTGTCGGTCTCTTTGAATAGGCTATCGACCATTTGTGGAGGCTTGTGTTGATGCTGATGAGAAGGGTGAGGCCCTCAAGTATATCCCAAAACTAGCAGATCCTCGGGAAAGAGCTGAGGTACTCTGATGTTCCTTAAGATGGTTTCCTTTTCCTTTTTGTAGAGTTTTTCTTTTTGAGCATAACAGATGAGTAGATAATCTCCTTTTCTTTTAGCAGTAGTTTTATCTGCTTTTTCTCTTGTTTTTTCATTCTTGTTTTTTTTTTAATACTAATCTTTGCATGTCTTGTTTTTGGTAGGCTTATGCTCGAATTGGCATGGCCAAAGAAGCTGCTGATGCTGCCTCTCAGGCCAAAGATGGCGAATTGTTGGGTCGACTGAAATTAACGTTTTCACAAAATGCAGCAGCTTCATCAATTTTTGATACTCTTCGAGATAGATTGGGAGTTTCTTAATCCCACGGCCACTCCCTTCTGGGCTTTATGACTTCATCCGGGGATATATGTGCATATTCAAGTTGCTCTTCTTTCATTGGTGTTGAATAGTGTGGCAAGGAAAGATGTCCATTTGCCTTCGGCATTTATGCATCCTTTTGCATTCCTTGATCAAGTGTGGTTCAAGATCCGCGCGATGCATTCTCTCTGCTCATCATCTCTGATTTTGGTGCTTTTTCATCCTCCTACAACAAGTCTCGAGTATTTTTTGTATTATAATTTATCTTGTTTGCCTCGTTTTATTTAGTTTTCAGGAGATTGTAATTAGAAGTGTTCCTTTTTATTAGAGCACGTTGCTTGTAAACTATCATCTCCAATTTGTGAAGAGAATGTGAGCGTTAGGTGAGCGTCTGTGTCTCTCTTGAGCATCTATCAACTGAGTACATTTTAGTTTTAAGCTGTTTGGCGGGTCTCCCTGTGCCAGCGAAATCTTATTGGGTTCATACGTCACAAAGAGACAGGTAAAAGAACGGTCTTACAAACAGACAGCGGCACAATCACTATAGTGTTAATGAGATGCGTATCTGCGTTTGCTCGTCTATTCTGAAATCGCTTTCAAACTCTTAACAAGGACGACAGGTGACCTCATTGTCAAAGCTAACGAAGACAACGCATGACTACATTGTCCAAGTCCAAATGGAAATCAGAAGGAAAGTCTTTCTTGATGCAGTCCTTTCGCACAAGACTGCAACCACAATAACTTGTTTTGATTGTCAATGGCTTGATCCAGGGCCTCGCAGCCTGCGCTACCATTCCCATGGATAGGTGTAAGCAAAGGCATGGCTCGGTGAATAACTCTACCCACTAGGGAAAAAGCGAGGTCCTACACTTCCATACAATTCCACAACTTTCAGAAATGGTCAACGATAACCAAACTCTAGATCATGGATGCTACTACATGCCACCTTACATGAGGTCTGCACTCCCCCATCATAGATTATTGCCAAGTATTATCCCTTAAGCGAACGAAATGTAAATCTCTCTGGATACGACTACCCCTCTAGAGGCTTACTTGAGATATACATCTTCTGATGCACACACGTTGACATGAAAATTTCGGTAGAAGGTAACTATGGGAAAATGTCTGAAGAATCCATACAAATTTGCCAAACAATACCCAAAATTTGACGGATACAGAAAGTCTACCATCAGTCAAAAACCACGAAATATCTTATCTTGCTTCTTCAGAAATCAATACCAGCTAACTGCATAGCTCCGAAAGGCACAGTGCGAGATAAAAGAGTTACATAAATAGGTTGGGCCTGGAGGCCTTGTAGGTGGTCTTCAGCTTCCTAGTCGGAGGCCTGACCTTCTTGAACACCAAGGGGAATTTGATCTTGGAGTTGTGGAACTGCTTCGTGCTCTCTCTCTTGCACAACTTTGCTGGAACGGTAGCTGTCTTAATAATTTGGATGCATGGAAACCTCACTCTGTGGCGAGATGCCATTTCATTGTACATTTGCTCCACTGCCCCGTTCAGAGTTGTGTCCCGGTATTCCTTGTACATGTTATGATACCCAGTACGGCTCTGATATCTCAGCCAGATACCATAATTGTTGATCTTTGTGGGATTCTTCTCAAATATCTGTGAATGCAATTAACGAATATGATTATGTTTGCTGACAAATATGGTCAGTAACAACATAAATGCATGGCATGAAGCTCTCCTCCCACAAATAAAAAGCACCAAACAGAGCTCAGGAACAAAACGAATATGAATAGAGGTATTCAGCCAAAAAAAAAACCAACATCCATTGACCAAAAAAGGTACGCACATGCTAACCAGTAGTCTGAGACAAAATTGCAGGAAAGTGATATGCTAAGATAGACCATGAGTCCAACCAGAAATGCATTATGCTTGATGCTATGCTAGACTCTTCTAGACTCAAAACTTAGTCATGAACTCGGATGTACATAAAAATTGTCAATGGTCATCTGAAGTGCTTCAGAAAAACATTGGCATGATTAATCTTGGATGATGTAACCATATGATTTATATTCAAAAAGCACAAAAAGGAAGAACATTTGTGAAGCAGCAAATAAAGCTTTTCACTCCAATTAAGCTACCACCTTCAGATCAAGCGAACTTAGCAAACCCAAAGAACAGCCTCTTCTTCACAGACCTGAGGCAAAGTAAATCCTAACCTAATGAAGAAAACAAATGTGCGATTATCATACTGATAACTAACACATTCCCATCACCTTGGTGAGACGAAGGTGATAGAATTCAATCCTCGTTGCCAAAATGGTCAGCACTCTCCTAAGGTTATGTGAATTTTGCGATCCAAATGACAGTCCAGCATCCACTTAAAAAAGGTTACAGACTAACTTTGTTTTTTATTTTGCTAAAAAGGTTACAGACTAACTTAGACTTAAGCAAATGCAGATACCAAAAAGGTGAAGTCATTTTCAAAACAAACATGCATTGAAGCTAAAGCTAACAATGAGCTTAGGCTTCAAAGCAAAAACACATTTGAAAAACGAATTACTCTATAACCAGCAACTAATCTCTGCTACCATGAAAAGATGTGGGAAAAGTACGACCGGTACCTCGTTGATGGCCAGGACCTGTCCATTGCTTTTCTTAACCTTCTTCAGCTTCCTCAAGAAGTACCTGATTGAACCCCAAAAGGAAGTCAGGAGATCGCCCAAAAATCATTGGATCAAAGGGCCTTTTCTTCTGAAATCAATCAGCAACAAAACCCAAGGACAAAAGTTGAACAATTCAAAAATCGCCTCTTTTCGGCGTAGTGCAACCCGATCAAATAGCCTCCGCCGCCACAATCAAGCACTTAACAAGGTGCTCGGAAAGCACGCTTTGCCTACTCTCTTCCCTCAGAAAAATGGAACAAGACTCAAAGCAAGCAACGACATCAAGAACGAGACGTACCAGAACTTCGATTTGGCGCGGACTTCATTGGTGGCCCACAGCTTCATCCTGTAGATCTTCGGATGGTCATCCGATTCGGTCGGCAGAGCTCTCCCCACCACCTGGTACTGGTGAAACTGCGCCCGCGTTCACCCGAAGACGACGTTAAGCAACAAAAGCAACCATCTTTAGCAAACAACCAAATGCACAAGCAGCTCGCAAACCAAGATCCCCGCAACACCAAGAGAAACAAGAGGCGCGGGAAACGCATGATCAGCAACAAGCGGTGACCTAGCCGAGCCACGGAGTTCAAGGACAGGGATACCAACCCTGAAAGTCACCATCGTCGGACGTCGCGGCGAAGGAGGAGAAGCGCGGCGGCGGCGGCGGCGGCGAGCTCGTTCGGCTGCTCCGAGAAATCCCTCGCTCGATCGAGGAAGGAAGGAGGATATAAGAATCGGCGGGGACGGGAGAAAACCCTAACGCGAAAAGCGCTCTACTGGGCCCGCACAAGGCCCACGAACTGCAAGCCCAGTAGTAATGATGTAAATTGATCTGAGAATCCATGACCGCTATCCTGACAAAACTTAACAAACGAAGTGAACACTGCTAATCGTTTACATCAGATGATTGAAGTGTACGAGAATACTCTTAACATTTTCCCAATCGAGCCAATTGCCTGATTCACTACGAAGAAAACCATCTATTGAAGCTGGACCCGGGGTTGCCTTTAGAGGTCAGTCGGTATTGATCTTGATCCAAACAAAAGGAGGGACGGTCTAATCAATCAAAAGGTCGTCACTAGATTTAGCGTCACTCGTTTGAAATAAAAGCTGTATTTCATTAATACACGGATTAACAGTTTAATATTAGTGCTGTGAAGATGGTACTATAGATTGTCAATGATTTGATGAGAAAAGACTTTATTGTCTAATCCCAAAACATAGACGCAGGAACCCCACCCCCCCCCCCAAAAAAAATCTTTACAATCTTAGGATTCTTTCGTTTCGCAAGTTAAAAAGGGAGTCGTAAAATATTTCATCAAAAATGATCGCTTGTGTCGTTTATTAAAAATGAATAAACAAAACATATTTTCATCGTCCATGAAAATATTTAAACATTCATGTTGTCCTAAATATGATCGCTTGTATAGCTTCTAAAACGAATGAACAAAAAATACATTTATCATCCACAAATATATTTAAACATAAATTATTGTCGGTAATAAAAAAAAATTCATTATCGAGCTATGCAAACGATCAATTTTTGGAAAATATTTTCCAAATCATTCATTTTCTTGAGAAACAAATAAAGTTTAATTGTTATCAATAATGAAAGTATTTTCATTGATTAATTTGTTCAGGTAATACAAGTAATCATTTTTAGAGAAACAATATTTTTTAAATCATTCATTTTTCGCGATACATGCGATGTACTTAGCAAACGAGTTTTGTGTTGCGTGACCGTACCACTTTCCGCGTATCCCATCCTAATTTGGTTGTCGATGTATCGGAATCGTTTGACTATACTCGGTCCACCTTCGAGCGATTGCGACGTCGGGGAAGGAGGAGAAGCAGGTGTCAACAACAAAAGGGTTTCGCTGATGGGCGAAGCGGTAATATTAGAATCAGATGGAAGGTTTTCATTTACATTCATCATTAGAAAATTGAGGAAGTACAATGGAAGCGACGTAAATGATGATCGGACGTAGAGATCCTGCGTGCCCGTGACTTACCGATCTTGAAAACCCCGTCACTTCAATTCACGGGTATCTAAGATTTTCGTTTCCAATTATCAGCACGCATGGTTCTGACAGGGCAAGTTTAGAAAATGAGTTCGATCCATGTCGTGGTCCCGTGATGATCATGCGTGTTCGACGCACGTAACGTGAGCGAACTTCTGAAAGTCAAAGTCGACATGGTTTGGTCGTGATATATCTTTGCGCGTTAAGATTTCTTGGCTGTTAGCAGCTCGATAGATAAGATTGTAATAACGAGCTCGGCAAATTTCAATCAAATTGTAACTAAATGACTCGATCCGGACATTTTGCAGCGGGGATCCTATCCTTTTCCTATAGAGCTAACGGGACGAGGGGTTCTGTCCCATTGACTACTCCTTTTCTCCCACAGATCCAGCTTTCAAATTGGGGCAAAGGCTAGTGGTAGTGGTCGCCTGTCATGTCAATTTTTCGCGCTACGTGCGGCGACAAGCGACTCTTTTGTTTCTGTCTCCGGCTGTCAGGTTTGGATAGGCATATTGCTTGCACCGGCACACACGGACATATACGTATATTTTAAAGGACTGGAGGAGACGAATTCTAAAAGAATGGTCTATAAATTATTTCGCTTGCTTGCAATGGGAATCAGAACAAGGGGCGAGGCAAAGAGAAGAAAGGAACAAGAAAAGAACCGTGCTTCCTAATCTTCCCGTCCAACCTCAAACAGAAAGTGTCAAACATCAGCACATCTCATGGGTGCTGCTGGGTGCATAGCCCAGCCTAGACTTCTTCATATCAAACCACATGTGAAAATCCTGCTGCAGATAGTTTCCGATTACCGAATACCCCGGGAACTTATTCTCCCTCATCGCCAGACACGCGATCCCGCCCTGCGCGATCGGGATGAAGTAATTCTCGACCGGGAAATCCCATGCTGCCCCGTCCGCGAATTCGATTCGGAACCCGGGCATCTCGGGATTTGACACGGCGGACACATTGTAACATGGATAAAACTCCCGGTCCTCCACCATTGGGTATGCCTTCACCTTCCTCTCGAATGCTTCCAGGATGGCCTTGTAAGCAGGCCCAACAAAATAACCAAGCGAAGCTCCCGAATCGATGATCGTCCCGCCATGCCCGTCCGGCGACACTTCCCATGTCTCCTGGGGTATGTCAAGAATCTCTCCTCCGACCGTGATCGATTTTATCTTGACATAGTAAAATGTGTTGTCCGGGCTTTCTTGTGCTCCGAGAAAGGAAGTGAAATTCCAATCGGGGCGGCTCGAAAGCTCGTCGGCTTCGCCAAAGACCAATCTGCTGCTCGCATCAGGGTTGCTATATCTGTTGACGAGACAGTAAGAGAAAGACTGGCCATTCAGAGATTGAAACTGAGAGGCCAAAGACAGAGACCCTCTACCTAGTCCCAGCATCCCTGAAGCCCCAGAAGATAAGCCTCCGTTCCAACAACCGCAGCCAAACATCAGCTCCACCCTTGCAAATTCGGAGTCACCGGTGCGTGCTGTGAGATTGACCGTGAATGTTTCAAGCGAGAAATTGCCGGTCGTGTTCGAGCCGTCTCCATAGGGATAGAAATAAGGACAGGTTTGGTTTTCAGACTCACAACGCTGCAGAGGATCCGGGTGCGGGACCTGGAGACACCGACTGTCCCGGCAGCTTATCTCTCGATAAGAAGTGGAGTCCTCGGGATCGTAGTAGGGTCCGCTTTGCTCAAAGTAATCAGGACAAGTAGCACATTGGATCCAACTCAGGTCACTACCGGTATCAAGTATCAGAGGGAGATGCTGAGGAGGCGTACCTATGTACACATCGATAAAGTACAATTCCAAGCCCGGAATCACTCCATATCTCAGTGTAGCCATGAGGATGCCCGAAAGCCCATCTGCCTCGGATTCCCGTGAAGGCGAAGCATTGATCGGCTTCAAATGCAGCTTCAGCCTATCCCTGTCCTGTTTGGCTTGTGATAATGGGGACACGATGCTACCGGGAGTGCTTCCTGTAGAGGGAACAGAGCTGAACCTCGTGTCGCGTAACAACCCGATGCCGTTTGAATTCGAGGCATCGAAGCGGTTCACAACTATGGCAACGTTGATGAAGAAGAAAGCGACGACTGCAGCAATTGCCAGAAAGAAGCAAGCTTTGCGGTTCATGGTGGTCCGCCTCTTCTCGAGTGGGTCGAGGCAGAAATTTCTACAGATTGAAGGGCATGGTGAAAGGAACGAGCTGCTTTGAATGAAGCAAGACGAGACGACTGAAAAAGGCAAAAGCGACAGCACAAGCAAAAGCCAAAAAGACAAGGAAAAAAAAAAAACAGAGGTTGTCGTGGACTTTCATTTTCAAGACTCGTCAGGCAACGCCTTACCTGGTCGCTGCTCTGCAGTTTTGTCTCATGACCCGTTGACTTCGCGTCGACTTTCTCCCCCCTTGTTCGGGTTTGAGGATTGGAAATTTTCATCTTCTGCGTCACGGGCAGTTCTCCTCATCAAAGACTGCAACCAAATCTGGATGTGGATCTATGAGTTTCGTACCGACTTCTGGGGTCAGCTGGTGAACTGCTAGGAGAGTCTCATCTCGGAGCGAATCAGAATATTAACTATCGTATCGTCGGTTCAATTATGGAAGAATCTTCCACTTAGGTTCATATTTGTTTCCGGTCGCATATACAAGACAAATCCTAAGGGCCCTCTCCTATGTCCACGTCTTCCACCGATAGATAGGTACCGAGACCTATTTTGTTTGGATACCTTGGCATCTGAACAAGTGCTGTGATCAATGAATTGCTCTTATAGCAAGAGATCGTACGATCGGTTAGAAGATTTTTGTTATCGAGAATGCTAAGGCCGGGAGATGAGGGACCGCGACGGCAAAGCGAGACGGGAAATGAACGCCTCTCCATACGTATAAACTATATAGTTTACTGGAAGTAGATATACCAATACAAGGAGAGGACTAACTGCAATTGAAACTAAAGTCTCGAGAAAGTTTGCAAAGTCTCAGATACGACTGGTGTGAACAGATACAAGAGAGGAAAATGCTAAATTAGTTGGGCGCCTTTGTACTTCGTTTTTCTTCGATATGATACGCAAGCGACGAAAGTGCTACGAGCAAAGAGATTGGACACCTGACCACCGCCCCAATCATGGTCAACTTTTTGTTCTTACTGGTCAAGAGTCCGCCGGGAGTAGGTTTGAACTTTTTAGCGTTTAGAAGTTCCTTCTTGTTTCGCATGCACTAAGATGCTTAGCAGATGAGACACCATTTTCGTCTAAAAAAAAATGGAAGTTCGAAGGGTTGATTTCGACTTTGCGAAGGAGCTACCGAACATCCCAAGCGGGTCGCGACCACCACGATGCTGCTGCTTGGCATAAGGATGGGATTGGATGGTGACGGTCATCAACAGTCGCATTGACACTTAATGCTGTACAGAGTTGATTAATTAACACATCTAAACAAGGATTGTTGTGTTTGGTGACAAGAAGCAGTGGCGTCATTGTGCATAAGGTTTGAAAATAGAGCTCACCTTCATCAGCCGCATTCACACCTTCCGTGCTGACAAAAGAGCCCCCACCCCATTCACGCTCTTCACGTGCTACAGCGAGGATTGTCTTGATTGACACATTCAAAAAAGAGGGCATTTGTCATTTCCACACTCGAGCCTCCTTGAGTTTTGCTTTGGACTATACAAGATCTCCTTGCTCAACATGCAATACATTTCAGTTTTAGGGTTTCCACGTTGAATTTTCTCGCACAATGAACCGATGAGCCAGCTTGACTCGACTGTGGTTTTTGAGATGGTTGAGGTGGGAGTGTGCATGTTTCCAACACTGCCTACTGTAAATTTTATCCATGTTAAGTGACGACACTTCAACGTTGTGGAGCATACTAACTTGAAGGGATATTATCACAAACAGTCCCTAAACTTTGACCTAATATGTAATTTGTTCTATGAATTTTTAATTTGTTCAATATAGTTCCTGAACTTTAACCTAATGTTCACTGTAGTCCCTGAACCTTTAATTAGTTCAATTTGGTTCCTAAATTTTTGGTACATGTTTAATTTAATCCCCGACTATATGAAAATATTCAATATAGTCCTTCTTAAATTAATGGAAGGACTACATTGAACATTTTAATATTGTTTAGGAATTGAATTGAACATGTACTAAAAGTTCAAAGATGATAATGAACAAATTACAAATTCAAGAACTATATTACACATTGGGTTAAAATTCAATGACAACATTGAAAAAATTAAAAGTTTAAGGATCAAATTGCACATTGGGCCAAAATTCATGGACTGTTTGAGTCATTTTCCCTAACTTGAATATGGAAAGCTCTTACTAAAGCCTTGCGACATGTTGTAATGGGAGAAATCCCTTGTGTCTCTTGATTTCTTAGCTAAACACCCATTGACATTCATATATATAAACAACAAAACTCCGCGCACCGAGGTACATAGACTTTGTTCGGCGAAAAGAGAACTCTGCATTCAGTTTTATAGTGAGGGTTGACTCTGGATCCACACTCCATGAGAAAATTATGTAAACTTGAAGCAATCATAACCTTGAGTAGTGAGTACCTGTTATTTCATCATGTTTATGTTATAGCTACACAGATGTACCAGGTAACAGTTAAGGCAAACAGTAATAAGCTAGAAATACAATCTTGGAGCATCCATATCTTGATTTAAGTGTCTTCTGAGAGGAGATTCATTGTCGATGGACTAGTGGGGGATGACGGCAGCCACTACTTTTTGCAATAATAGAATTAGTGGCAATTCCACATTTAGCCTGCGTATAATCATGAAGCCGGGTTTCTTCCCCCTGCAAGGTTATAAGGAAAATCTCAGTGCACTGAACATGTCCCTGGACTGCATGGGAGGGTAAAGAAGGTTTCTTCAGTATTAAGCTTAAGTACCGTAAACAGTAAATATGTAAACAAATAAACAAACTAACTTCATAGCCTTTGAAAATCACTGCTTACATAGGATAGATCTTTATCAGCCTATTACCTGACTTCGCCTAGCTTGATGCAGCCTCAGCTGGCTTTGCCGACAGGTCTTGAAACCCACAGACCATGTTTGCAGGAACAGCCACATCAATCATCTTTGGGTAAGAGAGATTTAGATCTGCAGTGCATATTATCAAAAGCCACTTCATTATCATATGAAGTATTGACAGGCAGCCTTCAACCTAAAGTAACATCTGAATGTTGATAGTTCCAATTCCAGAGGTAATTACTTACTTTCCATAATACTCTTGAAAGTTTTCTGCAATATGAAGAAAAAATTTATCGTAGTTAGAGAGAGACAGAGAGAGCGAGGGAGATTATGCATGTCACAATGATGACCAAAAAAACAAATCAAAACATGAGATCAAAACCAAGCAAATGTTCCTATCCGCAGAAGCAAATTGACTTAACCGTTACAAGTCATATATCTCTATTTAGCAAATTAATAAAATCTATCATGAACTTGCTTTTCTGAAGTGCCAGAAATGAGTTAGAATATAGTTTCTCCCAGTTTGCTTGTTTCATCGGTGGATTTAATATAGCATAAGGTCAAATTTATATCAGTAGGTCAAAAAGGAGAATCATTCAAGGCATGGAAAGAGAAAATTGTCCATTTATTTATTCCCTCATTGATAAGATGGGGATCTTAATCTCGGTAAGGGTGGACCCCTGCTGGCCTAGTCCTTGTTTCTATGGAAATAGACAATTATAATGCATCTGCAGATAACTAAGTCACAGGTGACATCTAATGTGATGTAAAAGTATGTGAAGGTGAAATTTGCACCTCATCTTTTGAAAGCCTGGGATTGTAGAGTAGTTCCTCCTCCACAGAGCTGACCTGAATTACAAAAAAGGGACTTTCTGAGAGTGTGCCTGTGATTTTGCAACAATTTGACACTATGGAGCTAAGGATCAGATTGTTCATACAGTGAATCCCTTGTAGTCATGAGCAGGATAGACCAATGTATCCTTGGGTAATGTGAAAATCTGTGTGTGTTTGTGTGTGTGTGTGAGAGAGAGAGAGAGAGAGTTAAGCATCAAAGAAGAAGTAACTGCTTTCCAGTAAAGGACATTTATTTGTCCAATCTCCCTACCTGTGAATGCACCGACTGGTACAATTGAAGTGAACTTCCACCCTGCAAGCACATGTCAAGATTCTAATATCAAGCTTCAGACTTAAGTATGGAGGTTCCATTTTATAAAACACAAAATAGAAGTATTCCCTTGCATAAAAGGGTTTCTGATTCTTGCATTGATTGACAAAGATAATAACAGCTTATCATATGCACTCTTACAGAGTATGAGGTATTTTGCAAGAAATTAAACCTGAAAATCAGTCCGCCCACACCCACGAATTAGCAAGGCATCTCCAGTGAAAGCCATCCTTGGTTGGGGTTGACCAGGTCCATCTCCTGTAACATATGTAACACATCCTTGCGTATGTCCTGGTGTAGCCCGGACCTGCCATAGGAAGAATATAATGAAATGTCATATGACTTAAGTACACAAGTGAAGAACAAATAAAAGAAGGTACTTGATGTTAATATATGAACATACATGCAAATCCAGGTCAATGTCCTTTCTCATGACAGAGGGAGTGACTGCTGCCACTTAATGGCAGGAAATGAAACTTGCAGCATTGACTGCATAGTTTTAAAAGAGTTAATCACTTCAATGCAGTCCCTTTAATATTTCGAATTGCAGAACAAATATTAGAATTCACAGCATAATCCAATCCCCAAATGCAAGAGCAAATAGTGCCTTTGGATTTTTTAGGTTGGAGCGTTTCTCATGTTAGCTAATTATCATCCAGCGTGAATTTGCAGTTATTTACGCATTATGCCAAAAGCACATCTATGTAGTTAGCTCATTTCACGAGAATCCCCATTCTCCCATTCAATAACTGGATATAGTACCAAAATCCATTGTCTTATTGGTGACATAAAAAATATAAAAAGTTCAGGTCGTGATACCTCAAGGAATAGATTGCCAAAATGAATCTTCTCTCCTGATTTTATAAGACAGTCAGCTCTTGCATTGCTCGCCTTCGAAATGACAGATTTTACTCCAGGGACTTTCCCCTGCAAGAGAGAGTAACTATCTACTTGAGAAAGTTAAAAGCAAGGGGCACAATTGATGCATGCTGCCATATAAGGATTATAAGCTGGATCGAGAGGTACTGCTGTGTGGTAGCAAGTAAGCAGATTCTGCACATGAGACAGATCGACACAGGAGATGAGCGCCCTACCTTTATCAAACCAGTCCCAGTTACATGATCAGCATGTACATGCGTGTTCATTGCATATATCAGCTTCAACCCAAGCTCTTCCACTAAAGAGAGGTCCCTGTCAACCGTCTTATCAACTGGGTCAATTAACTGCAAGTAAGACATATACATTTCAGTATACATCTCCATAGACACACCGGCTGTGGTTGGACATGCTTCAGGATAAAGATCATAGATTAACAGCACAGTTAAATCAAAGGCAACACAAAAGAATACATGAAGATATCGAGTAGGCTATTCAGATTAACTTGCCTCCTGATAGATTATATATTAAAAAACTACTTCTGATCTCTTTAAGATCCTCTCGGTCCTTCAATCCTGGACAAATTATCCTCCTAAATAACCTGATATACTCGTCCATCTTCACATCACGGTGAACTGCTAGAAGGGTGATTTTCTACAGTTTTAGTTGTGGCTCAAAAGGTGTTCCCTTACCCTTCCATAAGCTAAAGGTGGAGAAACGATGAGTATAGTTATATACAACATTAGATTGAAATATGATTTTGGTGGCATCTCGACAGTTTGTTCAAAATATTGCCAATGCAAGATCCGCCTTGCATCTATCAACTTCACAGTTATAAGCGACTTTCTGCAGATATTAGCTAACTCCACTATGTCCTTGTTCCCGTTTAAGCACCAAATCTCCAGAGCTTCACCATTCGGTTATCCAAGCAGTAAACCTGATCATAACCACATTGATTAGGTACAGTTCACTCCATTTGTTTGATATGCTAATAACTGAACTTCACTTCATATATGTTGATTTGTGATCAGTGGATCACGACGTCGGTATGGTAAGGAGTGATTGAGACTACTAAAATGTTTTGGACACTGCCCAAGGCATTTCTAACTTTTACTTCTGGATAAGTGTCCCATAAAAGCCCATGACAACAGGTCATGAAACGAGAAAAAGTTGCATACAACAATTCTGAACTCAATTTGGCCTTGGAGACAGAATGATCATCAAGTTTAGCGAGACATTCAGACAAAGAAAGCTGGAACTGGTGAATTTCCGACCATCATCACCCTAATCTAATCATTGCAGACTCCGTAAACCCAATGTCAAGGAGAGATATATGCTAAAACTAATCCGAAAGCTCCATCGAGTTACTCTCACATAACACTCTGCAATCCATTCAATCGAAATGTCCGAGAACGGAGCATGCGATGCAATGCAAATCCAATCAACAGTTGCCATCGCATTCAACGGAGCAAAGTAGTGATGCGATGACGGGATGCGAGAAACCCTAACCACGGCGGGCTTATCGGGGTGAGAAACGTCGGCGAGCAGGTAAGTGTAAGTGGACGACTCCTCCTCGAAGAGCTGACGGAAGAGGAGCTGCTTATCGCACGACGTCGTGTAGGCGCCGGCGCCCCCCATTGCTCGCCATCTGAGGCCGCAACGCCCTGCCGCCGTCCTCGTCCGCGTCCCCGTCCCCGTCCTCGTCCCGAAGATCGAGATCGCCGAGCGAGCCGGGGCTGCCGGAGAGAGGCCGCAGAGAGAGACTCGAGCCAGACCGTGGGCGCGAAGCATCCTGCCGCCGCGATTCGGTGTTCGGCGATCGGACGAAACCGCCGCGAATTCGTTAGTTTCGCTGTTGAAGGAAGGAAGGAAGGAAAGTGATGAAGATTGGTGCTCAGAGCTCTTAGCAATGGCGACGCGATCGTGGCCGTTGCTTTTCGCGCGTCCTGGGACTGCCTGACCAATAAAAGAAAAGAAAAGAAAAGAAAAGAAATAAATAGGTAAAACACATTAACTGGGCATTAATAATGGCCAAAGCAAAAAGAGTAATTCGGGGATCGGACAAAATTGCCATGTCATCCAATCATCAATAAAACAAATATTTAGATATTAATTATTTCAAGGGTTGATTTTTAAAAAAATATTTTCTCAATTATTTATTTTCTGCAAAACAAAACAAGGATAAAATATTTTTACAAAAATATTTAAATTGCTTAAAAAAATAAATAAATGAAAAATATTTTCGTCATCAATAAAAACCGGTGAACATAAATTAATATCGACAATGAAAGTATTATCTATTAATTAATTATTTCAAGTGATCATTTTTAAGAGAAAATATTTTTCAAATCATCATTTTTCGCAAAACAAACAAAATATATCAGAATTTTTTCAAAATAGATTCTAAATGTAAGTAACCTGTATCCTCGTTCAATAAATATATTTAATTTTTTAATTAAATCAAATTACACTTTCTTTTCTCCTATTAAAATCTTTTCCTCATTTTTTTGGTTGAAATCCTTTCCTCATTTCATGCACACATAATTGCCTGGCATTTTTGCTAATACCATATAAATTAAGTATTTCACGATAAGTTTTTTTTGTTACGTTTCATGAGTTAGATTTAACCCTAAAACTACTGAAAATTAGAATATAATTTTTCATACTGAAAATATGTTAATTGCAAAGAAGCTTTTCATGTTGGTTAGTGACCTTTTCTATTACAAAGGTGAATTTTCTATGAGCAAAATATTAATGATCTTGCCACGTGCTTTGTAGATTTCTCTGGAAAAAAATAAGCCAAAATCAATGCAAAAAAAATAACTTTTAATATCATAAACAACTCTTCATTTAGAAAATAAGCTATTCTGTACCTAATTTAACCATAACTCAGCCATCTAGAAGTGATTAACAAGCAGGCAACTTGCCCAAGTCCGAAAGATGATCGAACGGGTTTGGACAGTGCTCTTACATGAAAAGGATGGCCCGCATCCTCTCAAAATTTGCCATATGGGCTTCAATGACATATTAGGCTCGACCTTCGAGCTTGGCTTAGTCCGATGGTGGCTGGGGTAACTAGGGATGAGCATGATGGACCGTCCGAATCAAGACCGGACCAGACCTGCAGGTTGGTCCGGTTCTCGAGAGTATCGATCCGGTTTCCGGTTCCTAAAAATGGAACCGGTTTTCAGGCGGTTCGATTCCCGGTTCTAGGGTGGGAATCGGACTGAATCGGACTGATAAATATATATATTTACTTTTAAAATTTTTTGAAGAAAAAAAGAAAACCTAATCTATTCCCTCTTGCCTTTACCAATTTTTTTAAGGATTGGTTTCATTGGAAAATGGAATTAGTTCCATTGGAACGTGATTGGTTTCATTTGAAAATAGAAAAATAAATACATTTATTTATTTGATATAAAAATGCCTAATTTAAAAGTACGTGATCGGTTTCATTGGAATCGGACCAGGAACCGCTCACCCCTAAGGGTAACCTCATGCCATTCTACACAATTCATGAATTTCATGAAACGACACATATAGGTAAAATCAAAATTCATCACTTAGATCACGTTCGTTTCGTAAAAAATGAATAATATGAAAAATATTTTACAGAAAAATGATAACTTAAGTCGCTTATAAAAAAAATGAACGAAGAATATTTCCCTCATCTACGAAAATGCCTAAATATAAATTACTATCGATAATTAAAATATTGTTCATTATCTAATTATTTCAAACGATATAAATAATCATTTTAGGGAGTTTTTTTTTTAAATCGTTCATTTTTTCGAAACAAATGGAGCTTTAATTTGCTTCACATTCCCGAAAAAAAAGAGGATAAATAAGAAAGATTTTCATTTTTTTTATTAATTAATTTTAAAGAGGGTCTCGTCACCGAAAGAAACCTCATGGTTTTTCACTTTTTTTCCGGGCACTGCTTCGCACCGCCGCCACCGTCTTCTGTAATTTATCAGCCCCAGCCATCGTCCTCCGACGAACTCGCAATCTCGCCTCGCGGATCGGAAACTGCGTCCTCCGTCTTCTGGGAGATCGAGGTCACTCGCTCGCTACTGCGTCGCGCGAAGTCACGCCCCCTGTTCGTCAAATCATCACCTCCGGGTATGTATTCTTCTCGCTGTTCTGAAGCGGTCCAATTTGTTTATTCATTCTTGTAATGCGGTGATCTGGGACTTGGGGCATTTCCATCTTCCATTGATCTGATGATACGGTTGGTTTGCGTAGTTCTGTGTTGGGAACATCGAGCTGTTTCGTGGTTTTCACGCGCTGTTTTCTTTCCATATGAAATAGTTGCGAGCTTTGCTACGACCCGCTCGACGAAATGCCTCGATAGAACTAACGCGTTTGGAATTTGGAAAAGCTAAATTCTACAGACACTTTTTTCTTTTGAAGTGAAGCTAACATGGTTGTCCAACAAACATTTGATGCCCGTGTGTGCTTCCTAACTGTAAGATTCTTAAAACACGTCGTGAATTTCCTAAGGAGGCAATCTTGAAATGTTTGGTCTTTTTTCCATTGTTTTTGCCTTTTGCTTTGTGCCCCCCTACCATCGGTTTTCACCTCACGTTTCTTCTATAATGGGTGCTTCCTTTCAGTCGGTTGCCGTTATACCATGTTATTGGTGATGATCGTGGCGCCCGTTTTTGTATGGAGTCTCTGATGCCGCCTAGTGCTAACGTTACAAACTAGGTTCATGAGAATGTGGGTTGTAGTCTACACTAGAGGCAAGCTTGTTGCAGGCGTGATGGGTTGCAAAAGAGATGATTGCTCTTGTCAGAGGAGCTGAATGGCCGTTTACCGTAGGATATAGAAATGCTAATGATTCATATGATATGTATTAAGGTTCTACGTAAAATTAAGCATGGAGAGAGCTTTCTGTTTGACGAGATGAGCACATATGGCATTCAATTTTCGAGAGCTTTGCATTAAAGGTTGCGACACTAGTAGCTCATAATTTCTTTGCGACTCCCAATCTATCTACATTTATGGTTAGGTTTGTGCAAGTAGGTAGATTTGCCAGCCTTTATTATGGAGGTCACTCGATCTGTGATGATTTTATATAGCTGAATTGATGGAGACACTCTTTTTAGTTGGGATGCTCAAACTGTGCTGTCCTTGCTTCTTTTCCTTCCAATTGGGGACTTCTATCTCATTCAATAAGCAGTTAAGATTGCACAAGTGTGCCCCTTTGTAGGTTGACGAACAATTTTCCTGCTTTAAGAGTCATGAAAGCCTGGAGAAGATGATCTAAGTGCTCATCTGCAGAGTTAATATAAACTAAGATGCCATGAAGGTGGCCACTAAGAATTTTCCTAAGAAACGGTGCTAGACAAGGGCTGATCTTAAGAAAGTGACGGAAGAATTTAAAAGTCCGTGGTATATGACCATATAACAGTTTTCAGTTGAGCCTAATTGAAGGGCAACTTTCACCCTGGGATGTTTGTAATATTGTGGTTGGACATGCATTAGATGTTACATTGACTCGTACAACTTGTATTGATTTTCGGCCATGTAAACTCTACATTGGCACTGCTTGGGGGCCTCATAGACACCTTCACATTTTATGGATAATCATGATCTTTGCCTCAACTGTATTTATTTTTCACTTTGACTAGTTGCTAGAATGTTATCACTACCATGCAAAGGACTATAGTAGGTATGGAAATAATATGTTACTTGCCATTGTCTGTTGTGATGCACCCCCTTCTTGGTTATGTGATTTGTATTTTGAAAGTAAAATTATCGTACGGGATGACAACTAAATGCTGTTTGTTATCTGTGTTTTCGGTTCCTTCACCATAAGATTTTCATTTTGCTAACAATATGTCTCTACAGATAAGAGACATGATAGAGAAGGAGACGACCTCTACCTTCAACAAATCAACTGGCTTGCCTAGGAAGCGATTCTACCGAGCACGAGCTCACAGCAATCCACTGAGCGATTCTCACTTTCCTGTTCCACTCTCCCCGAGTCAATTTGATTATTCTCTTCATTACCCTCAGTTGTTCCCTACTCCGTCTGATGATGATAATCCCAAAAGGATTCAGTTTGCTGACATTGGCTGCGGCTTTGGAGGGCTACTCGTTGCTCTTTCAACTGTATTTCCTGAAAAACTCATGATCGGGATGGAAATTAGGGACAAGGTGACTGAATATGTGAAGGAGCGGATATCTGCATTGAGGACGACCAATCCAGGTCAATACCAAAATGTCTCAGTTGTACGGACCAACTCTATGAAATACATTCCTAACTATTTTGAGAAGGGACAACTGACGAAGATGTTCTTCCTATTTCCGGATCCTCATTTCAAAGAGAAAAATCACCGTCGTAGGGTGATTAGCCCTCACTTGCTAGATGACTATGCATATACCCTGGCTGTTGGGGGCATAATATACACCATCACAGATGTCGAAGAACTTGGAGAATGGATGAAGGGCTGTTTGGAGAACCACCCCATGTTCGAGGCACTAACGGAGGGAGAACTCGAGAACGACCCGGTGGTGAAGCTATTGACCAGCGCGACCGAGGAAGGCCAGAAGGTTGCCAGGAATGGTGGGCAGACATTTCAAGCAGTATACAGGCGCATTGCCCCATCTCTATGAATAGAAATCAACTAATGGCTCTGGGTCTGTGTACTAGCAGGAATTTTCTGGGACCATCTTGAGTGATCTTTCGTGCATTTTTTGGGATCCTTTTAAAGATTGAGATATTATTTAAATCACCCCAAAAAAATTGCATACCTGTAATTTTATCTCCGTCTTCGTTACTTCTTCTTCTTTTTTCTCTCTTGTTGTTCTGTACTTTAATTTTTTGGCCAACTATATATCCACACATGATTATTACTGCATTTAAACTTCGCAATTTTAATATTATCTCAATTTAGTTCATGAATCATATAAAAATGAGTCCTTCCATTGAATTCGATTCAAGGACTACATTGAACATGTATAAAAAATCTAGGGAACTTTGAACAAATTAAAAGTTCAGGGATCATATTGAATATCAGACTAAAGTTTAAAGATTATATTGTACAAATTAAAAATTTAGGGACCAAATTGTACGTTGAGCCAAAGTTCAGGAATTGTATATGTCATTATTCCAAAATTTAAAATTTTGTCTTTGATTTATGCATATGATGGGTTGTCATGAAAGAAATTTGTTGGTAGTGTTTCTGTCATGTATTTGCCTACTTAAAGGCTTCAAAGTTCTAAATGAGATATAAGATTGAGGCTCATCTCTCCTCTCCTATAGATATTTTCATATCTCTATTTTATTGTTCTCGATTCTACAATGGTATTAGAGGCTTGAGACCCTGAGAGTGAAAACAAGTGAGGCAACAACAAATTTCTTTCATCTATCTTTTCATTTACCCACATATTCCAATTTTGTGCAAGCAGCCATCCCATACTTTGATGGTCACTATGACTATTGGAGCATGCTAATGGAGAGTTTTTTACGATCGAAGGAGTATTGGCCAGTCATTGAATCTGGAATTCAAGAGCCACTAGCAGGCATGGCTTTGACAGATTCCCAGAAAGCAGAACTAGAAGCTAGAAAGCTGAAGGACCTGAAGGCAAAAAATGATCTCTTCAAGCTATTGATCGTTCTATCTTAGAAACTATTCTTTGCAAAGAAACTTTCAAGGATATTTGGGATTCTATGAAGAAGAAATATCAAGGCTCTGTTAGGGTGAAGTGTGCACAGATTTAAGCCTTGAAAAGGGATTTTGAGACACTAGCAATTTCAAAGCCAATAATGACCAATCTCAAGGCAAAGGCAAAGGATGGGATCTTGACAAATCCAAGGTAGAGTGCTTTAGATGTCATAAATTTGGTCATTATGCATTTGAATGTTATATTAGACTGCCTAATGATAAAGAAAAGGAAGAGAATTCAAATTTTGTCGAAAAGAAGGAAACAGAAACATTGTTGATGGCTGTTCAGGATGAAAAGAAATCCGAGTCAGATATTTGGTACGTGGATACAGGCTGCACTAATCACATAAGTGGAAGTAAGTCTTCTTTTTCTTATCTAAATGAAGATTTTCATTCTACTGTGAATTTTGGTGATCATTTTTATTGTGAAAGTGATGGGAAAAGGTAATATTAAGATAAAAACCAAGAATGGTTTTGTGGAAACGATCTCTACTGTGTTGTATGTTCCCGACCTAAGAAGTAACTTATTGAGTATTGGTTAGTTACAAGAAAATAATTATGTTATCACTATTAAGAAGGGTGCTTGTGAAATTTATGATTCTGTTAGAGATGCTATTGCAATTGTTCGGATGAGTTCAAACAAATTGTTTCCATTAAAGATTGAAAGTGTTCAATCTTGTCTGATGGCTGAAACGAAAGATCCCTCATAGTTGTGGCATCTTCGCTATGGCCACTTAAGTTTTGGTGGATTGAAGACCTTTTAACAGAAAAACATGATGATAAGTTTACCTCAAATTATTACTCCTTCCCAAGTCTGTGAAGAATGTGTTGTTAGCAAAGAACATCATTCTCAATTTTCCAAAGGGAAGTCATGGAGAGCAAATGATGTTTTGCAGCTGATGCATTCAGACATTTGTGGTCCAATAAGCCCATCTTCTAATGGAGGTAAAAAATACTTAATTAACTTCATTGATAATTCTTTCAGAAAAACTTGATTTTATTTTTTATAAGAAAAATCAGAAACTTTTTCTACATTTAAAAGCTTCAAAGCTCGTGTAGAAAATGGCGTAGGAAAGACCATTGAGACCCTTCAAACAGATTGTGGTGACAAATATTGCTCAAAAGAATTTGAAGTATTTTTATGCAAAGCATGGAATTTGAAGAGAGCTTACAACCACATATACACTGCAACAAAATGGTGTATCTGAGAGGAAAAATAAAACCATTCTCAATATGGTGAGAAGCTTGTTGGCAAGAGGAAAAGTTCCAAAGACTTTTTGGCCGGAATCAATAAACTGGAGTATTCATGTTTTGAACAGAAGTCCAACTTTTACTGATCAAAATATGACACCAGAAGAAGCTTGGAGTGAGAGAAGACCAGCTATAGATCACTTCAGAATCTTTGGATGCTTCGCGTATGCCCATGTTTCGGATGAGAAAAGGAAGGAACTTGATGACAAGGCAAAAAAATGTGCCTTTCTTGGTGTAAGTGAAGCATCCAAAGCATATAAATTATTCAATCCACTGACAAAGAAGATTGTGACCAGCAGGGATGTTGTTTTTGATGAAGAGAACACTTGGAATTGGAATAGGAAGCAGCCTACCCAAGTCCTTTATGATAATGATGTTGAACAGAAGCAAATTTCAGCACCTTGTATGCTTGAAAATTCATCAAATACAACTTCTACGGCCAATGAGGTCAATGAAGAAGAAGCTCAATCTCTTTGCCGAGTTAGAAGAAGGCTTGCTTGGATGGAAGATTATGAAGTAACTGGAGTTCAAGATCCAATTACTCACTTTACTTTATTTTCAGACCATGACCCTACAACTTTTGAGAGCACTGTCAAAGAAGAAAAATGGCGAAAAGTGATGGATGATGAATTGATGCCATTGAAAGAAATGATACTTGGGAGCTATCCGATCTTCGGAATGGACATAAAACTATTGGTGTAAAGTGGGTCTTCAAAACAAAGCTGAAAAAAAATGGTGAAATTGACGAGTACAAGACACGCTTGGTAGCCAAGGGATACAAGTAGCAATACAGGATCGACTATAAATAAGTTTTTTCTCCAGTTGCAAGACATGACACAATCAGATTGATGGTGGTTGCATTGGCGGCACAGAATTCTTAGCCTAATTTCCAGCTTTATGTCAAATCGGCATTCTTGCATGGATTTGAAAGAACATGTATTTGTAGAACAACCCCCTAGTTATATCAAGATTGAAAATAAGCATAAAGTTTACATATTGAAGAAAGCCATTTATGGGCTAAAACAAGCCCCATGGGCTTGGTAAAGTCACATTGAGACTTATTTTCTTAAAATTGATTTTTCGAAATGTCCTTATGAGCATACACTTTTTGTTAAGGTTGGAGATAAAGGGAAAATGTTCATTATCTGCTTGTATGTTGATGATCTTATATTTACTGGAAATTGTGATGCCATGTTTGAAGAATTCAAGAAGTCTATGATGGATGAGTTTGAAATGTCTGATCTTGGTATGATGCATTACTTTCTTGGCATAGAAGTAGTATAATCGAGTGATGGAATCTTTATTTCTCAAAAGAAATATGTGGGAGAAATTTTGGACAAGTTTCAGATGAAGGATTGTAATCCTATAAACACTCTAGTTGAGTTTGGCTTAAAGCTATACAAAGATCATTAAGGGAAGAAAGTTGACAATACACTTTACAAACAAATTGTGGGCAGTTTGATGTATCTAACTGCAACAAGACCAGACATAATGTATTCTGTGAGTTTAATCAATAGATATATGGAGATTCCTACAGAAATGCATTTGTTAGCTGCCAAGAAAATCATTCGTTACTTGCGAGGAACTAGAGACTTTTGGCTATTTTACAAGAAGGGTGAAAAGTCCAATTTGCTGAGATTTATTGACAGTTATTATGCAGGAGATTAACATGATAGGAGGAGCACTTCAGGTTATGCTTTTATGTTTGGGATAGGTGCTATTTCGTGGTCATCCAAAAAGCAATCAATTGTCACCTTGTCAAGTATAGAAGTTAAATTTGTTGCTGCTACAACTTGTGCTTGTCAAGTTATTTGGCTAAGGAGAGTTCTTGAGGAGTTGCAAGTCAAGCAACCAGGAGCTACTAAAATTTTTTGTGACAACAACTCAGCAATCAAACTCTCCAAGAATCCTGTGCTGCATGGAAGAAGCAATCACATTGATGTGAAGTTTTATTTCTTGAGAGATCTTAGCAATGATGGAACAATTGATCTAATCTACTATAGGAGTGAAGATCAAGTTGTTGATATATTCACCAAGGCCCTCAAGATGGAGTCATTCGTGAAGCTCATAAGGTTACTAGGTGTTTGCATGTTGAAAACAATCAAGGCTTTAAATTGAATATTAGCAAACATCATTTTAAGGGAGAGATTATTGAAATAATAATTATTTTTTTTTCTGCACGTTTAGCTAAGTTGTTTCTCAATTGTCCTAGTTTTTAGGAGTTAGTAGAGTAATTGATTTATGCAGATCATGAGTTATCATGGGTCCTATTTTGGTGGTGTTTCTGTTATGTATTTACCTATTTAAAGACTTCAAAATTCTGAATGAGATATAAGATTCAGCTTTATCTCTCCTCTCCCGTAGATATTTTTATACCTCCATTTTATTGTTCTCAATTCTACGGTCCTTGAGATATGGGAAAATGGCACTAATAGTCCCCGAACTTTGGCCTAATGTGCAATTTGATCCATGAACTTTTAATTTGTTTGATATAGTTTCCAAAGACTACATCGAACCTTTTTATATAGTTCATGGACTAAATTAAACACATACTAAAAGTTCAAGGATTATATCGAACATTTCCATATACTCTCCAGTTTTTGCTGCAGCTGCTCTTGCAGTTGAAACTTCTACCCAACGAGATAAAAGTTATATGATAGAAATACGAAATTGCATTCTTCATCTGCAACAAGACAAGCACTCAGAGAATTCTATCAGAGTTACCAGGATGATGTTATGCTTAACTAGCCAAGCTGGGTTTTTCCACAAAGGATGAGAATATTTTTGGGAGAATTCAAGCCCCGGTCACAACTTCAAGTTGCACGTGTCTGTAATTTGTTCCCTAGTTGTATTGACTTTGTTGAATATAATTACACAAAATTCCAAAAGATCCTATATCAAGAAAATTAAATATGTACTAAAAATCTATGGATCACATTGAATAAATTAAAAATTCATGAATCAAATTAAATATTAAACTAAAATTCAAGAATTATATTAAATAAATTAAAAATTTATGAATCAAATTATATATTGAGTTAGAATTCAAGAATTGTTTACTTCGTTGTCCCTCGAAATATTTACCACAAACTTTAACTTTTTCCTGTGACATTGACACATTTACCTCCGTCAAGTTTCCGCCGGCTGTCCTCTCTTCTCCGGTCATGGCTCTCCCTCTTGGCTGCCGGCTACAGAGAGCGCTGCGGAAGCTCGGAGAGGCGGAAGCTCGGAGTACGCCGAAGCCGAGCATCGCATCGAGCGAGCCATGAAGGAGAAGTGAGCGTTTCATCTTCGGTTTTGCTCAAAATCACTCGCCGTCTCTCATCTCTCGCCCCCTGCTTTCTCTTCGCCAGGCCGAACGCACCTCGCGCCGCCGCCGCCGCCGACGAGCAAGATCGCGACGCGGCTCGAGCCAGGATGGACGCGGTGGTGGAAGAGCTCCGGGGCACCGAATGCCTCGTCCTCTACGGCATGGAGCAGGTCCGCGCGTTCCTGGAGATCCGCCGGCGGCTCGGCTGCTGCGGGCGCCTCCGCCGGGTGAGGATCGACTGCTGCGATGATCGGGCGGCGGTGCGGATGGGGCACCTTCTCTTAGATAGTGGTGGATTCGAGTAAGGTTTTCCCGCTTGGGATTTCGTGTTTTTAGATACGGCTTTTTAGAGTATCGATTAGGGTTTCACTGGTTGTATTTGTCTCGCAGCTGGATTTTCGAGCTTCCTCCGGTGACTCGAGCGGATTGATGGTACGGTGAAGTTAAGTTGGATACCGTTGAGATTCTGGTAACCTGGTTTTTCCATGTTAATAGTGCGGGTTTCAATGTAGATAGTTGCATCTTGAAGTGTTTACGTACGTAGTTGTTGTGAGCTTTGCTATGACCTGCTCGACGAAATGATTCAATGGAAATGTTGCATTTGGGAATGAGGATGCCCACTTCCCCAAACTTTTTTCTGGTGAAGCGAAGCTAACGCGATAGACCAGAAACGCTTAATTCTGAAGTTCGGGATGTCCTGTGACCTGCTCTCGATGTAACTTGTCGTTAATTTCGTAGGAAGTTAGTCTTGAATCGTTTGATCTTTTCCAAACCTTTCCATGTTTTCTTTTTCCTATTTTTGCTCCCCACTTACCTACTGTTCCGTTATCACCAATTGCTCTTCTATTACGGATGCTTCCTCCAGTCGATTACCTTTATACCATGTTATTGTCTATTATCGTGGTGGTGCCTGCTTTAGGATGGAGTTTCTTAATGTTATAAGCTAGGTTCATGAGAATTTGGGTCTTAGTCTACACTGGAGGCAGGCTGAATTCAGGTGTGATGGGTTGAAAAAGAGATGATTGCACTTGTAAGATGAGCTGTTTTTGCTAAATGTGGAGATTCTTGTGAATGGGTCCATTCACTGTAAAATTTAGAAATTTTAATGAATCATATGAGTTCTATTAAGGTTCTAAGTGAAATTAAGTATGAAGAGAGCTTTCTGTTTGGTGCAACGAGCATGCTCATATACTGAACACATTTGATATTTAATTTTCGAGAGCTTTGCATTAAGGGCTGCAACACTAGTAGGTCATAATTTCATTGCAACTCCCGATCCATCTGCATTTAATAGTTAGATAGAGTTGTGCAAGAGATGGATTTGCCAGACTCTTTTATGGTGGTCACTCAATTTGTGATGCTTTTATGGAGCTGAACTTACTTGGGATGCTCAAATTGTGCCATTTTCTTCGCTTTTCCTAACAATTGGGAACTTGTATCTCAGTCAGTAAGCAGATAAGATTGCATAAGCGTGCACCTTTGTAGGTTGTCAAACAATTTTCGTGCTCTAACAGGCACGATGAAGATGATCTAAGTGCTTGTACAGAGAGTTAATATAAACTACGTGCCATCTAAGGATTCTGCTTAGGAAATGGTGCTAGACAAGGGCATAATCTTCATGGAAGTGATGGAAGAATTAAAAAGTCCATAGCATATGACCATATGGCAGTTTTCAGGGGAGCCTAACTGAAGCGCTGACTTTCACCATGGAATGTTCATATCATTGTGGTTGAACATGCATTAGATGTTGCTTTCATTCTCACTGTTCGTACAAATCTTCGGCCATGTATACTTTTCATTGACGCCGTTGAGGGCTTGATAGACACCTTGACATTTTAGGGATAATCATGATCTTTCCGTCAAACGTATTTATTTTCACTTTGACAAGTTGCTAGCATGTAGGGGTGTCAATAAAGCCCGGCCCGACCCATACCGGACCGGCCCGATCCGGCCTGGCCCGGAAATGTAGGGCTTTTTCGGGGCGGGTCTTTTTTGGGTTGGGTAAAAGTTCTAAATTTGATATATTAATCCTGTTTCGGGCCGGGCCGGTCCGGATCGGTCTTTTTTTATAGCTGGCCCATGACTTAAAAAAACCCTAGTTGCCTATCATCTCCGTCGTCTTCAAGCTCCCGCTCATTCATAGATGTTTTCGAGTCCTTAAAAACCCTAGTTCAAGACCTCGTCTCCTTCTTCCTCCTCCGCAGAACCACTCCAATGGCGTCCCCTCGCGCCCGAAGCTAGGGCTCCCGGCCCCCAAGATCCGATTTTGCGCCCCCCGAAACGCCGCCTCCCCTCATCCTCCGCCGATGCTGAGGCTCCTGTCTTCCTCGGCGTGTCGGCGCGCCGAAGCCCAAGACCGTCGAACGTCTGGATCTCCGACCATCGCGAGGCTGTCTCGGACCCACAGCGTGAGCTCCTCTATGTCTCGCTCTATCTCCTCGTGTGGGGCGAGTCGGCGAACCTGCGGTTCCTGCCGGAGTGCATTTGCTACATCTTCCACAACATGGCGATCGAAATGAACAAGATCTTGGAGGATTACATCGACCCGAACACCGGACAGCCCATTTTGCCTTCAGTTTCCGGAGAAAACGCCTTTTTAAATAAAGTCGTGAAGCCGATTTACGATACGATTAGAAAAGAGGTCAATCAGAGCAAGAATGGCACTGCCCCGCACCATGCATGGAGGAACTATGATGACATCAATGAGTACTTCTGGTCAGGAAGGTGCTTCGCAAAGTTGGGATGGCCGATTGATCGCGGAAGTAGCTTCTTCGCGACTGACGAGAAGAGATATCGAGTTGGCAAGACGGGGTTCGTGGAGAAGAGGACGTTTTGGAATTTGTTCAGGAGTTTCGATCGATTGTGGGTGATGTTGGTTCTGTTTCTGCAAGCTGCTATCATTGTGAAACTGGTAGCATCCACCAAGCCACAAGCCTTGGCTGAGGCCGAAGCCCAAGACCCTCCAAAGCTCAGTAAGAAGAAGATCAAGCTCCCTCAGAGCCATAACAATGTCAAACCAACCAAAGCTCGATCTTCTTCAATGAGAAACGATGAGGATGAAGAAGACGCAAAACCCAACTCAAGAACAGGGCCTTCTTCGCTGAGGAGGCTGCTTTCAAGTTCTGGGCTTGATGGGGCTGTTCTTGTTGAAGAGGATTGTGATGTGGTGAAGAAACAGGGCGATGGGCTTCAGACCCTGGTTGTCGGTGGTGGAATGGGAAGCGGCAGGAGCAACGGAATTTGCAGCTGTGGCGGTGATGGTGGTGGCAGAGGAGGATCGGACAGCCGAGATGGAGGGTTTGGATTCTGCGAGAATAACAAGAATTCTGGTATTGATAGCACTGATGCTTATTACAGGACAATGATTGAAGCCAATCCAGGGAATTTGATGCATCCTTCCTTTTCTAACCTTTTGGAATTCCGCATGTTTTCGAGTCCTCTGTCGTTCGAATGCGAGAATAGTGTAGTAGAGAGTTAAGAGAATGAATGGCTTTATCCACGAAAAAAACCCGAAAACCCGGCCAGGCCCGATCCGGATTTTCGCTTTGGGTTCTATGCGGTTTGGGCCGGGCCAGGTCAGAGAGAGCATATGCCCCTTGTGATTCGGGTCGGGTCGGGTATAATAGAAACCCGACCCGACCCGACCCATTGACACCCCTACTAGCATGTTCTCACTTTCAAGCAAAGGACTATAGTAAGTATGGCAATGATATCTTGCTTGCCAGTGTAAGTTATGAGGCCCCATCTTCTGGGCTATGTGAGTTTGCACTTTGAAAGTAAATCATCGGACAGGCTGTTTGATTTCTGCGTTTTCGGTTCCCTCCATATACGGCTTGCCGAGGAAGCGATTCCTCCGAGGATGAGCTCATTACTGTTCTTTGGATTAAGTTTGAAGTACTTAATTTGTTAGGATCGCTGTCACACCGCATGAGTTAGGGTATCAGAAATATTAGAAGGGGAAAAACAGTTCATGATCAAGGGTATGCGAGCTGCAGTCACGGTCCTCATTTTGGCCCTGGGGCCGGATGAATTGCTTTGCTTCGCTGTGCAAATTCTGCAAATAGCCAGATCGTTAGGTCTTTGATCATACATCTGAAAGGTGATCCAAGCCCTGGTAAGCTCTTAAATAACTCGAGGTCCTTTTCATGTTATGGATAATTTTGATAGGAGGGCAACTTGAATATGCCCCCAGTGGTGGTTGGAGTTGCTACTGTGGTGTGAAAAGGTCGATCATATTTCTAAGATAGAGGCAATGACGAAGGAACTGCCATTATCGATTTGTTCACAAAATTCATCCTTATTTGCTGGTTTATGCCGTGACGTGTGCTCTCACACCCGATCGAGAATTTTCCATTTTTTTTTCCATTATTTATAAGAGAAGTACAAACGCACCCAACAACTTCGTCGGTAAAGGGTGTCTTATTCCTTCATACTTAGCACTCAAATATACAGCGACATGCTATGGCCAACGGCATCCCCATTCAGGCGGACGCTGGCCCGGAAACTCGCCGGGATTCGAGCGTCTTCTCGTACTCCTCGATGGACTTGAAGAGCTCCGAGAAGTTGCCCTTCCCGAACCCTCCGCACCCGCCCTTCTGATACGGTTTCCCGTGATCGTCCTTGAGCATGCACCCCACTCTCTGGATGATCTCTATGAATATGGTCGGCCTGCACGGTTAAGGCAGCAAGAGAAACCAGATGAACAACATCAGAGGAGGACCAACAGATACCTTGGACTTGGAATTCACCGCTACACACACTAATTACTCAAGTTGCTTTTAGCCCGAAACAGTAATCTATGGCAATTTTTTGCTGCTGACATCAAATTATAGCAACAAATTCAACCTAAATCCAAGGAAAAAGTTGGGGATCTGGTCAATGATCAACAAAACCATGTTTGCAAGAACAGCCCACCCTCAACCATATGCAATTCAAGATCCATCCCCAAATTCAAAGATTCACATCTGAAGGAATTGACTTTGGCACGAAATCGATCACATACCTATCGCCCACAGGCTTGGTGAAGATCTGAAGCAGAGTCCCCTGATCGTCCCTGTCCACCAGAATCCCCAGCTCCTCGCACTCCTTGATCTGCTCGTCCGTCAGCACGTCCCCGGCCCGACCCTTCAGGTTCCGGTAGTACGTGGGCGGCGGCGACGGCATGAACTCGAATCCGCCCACGCCGCTCCGCTTCCTCATCTCCCTCAGCGTCCGGAAGATGTCCTCGCTCATCAGCGCCAGGTGCTGCAGCCCGGCACCCTCGTTGTGCTCTAGGTAGGTCTGGATTTGGCTCTTCCTCTTCGTCCCGTACACCGGCTCGTTCATCGGAAGGAGGACCATCTCGTCGTTGTTCGCCAGCACGAGCGAGTTGAGCCCGCTCTCGTCGGTCCCGACGTCGTCCTTGGTGAACTCGGCGAACTCGTGGAAGCCCGTGAACCCCTTCACGTACGAGATCGCCGGACCGAGCTCGGGGACGTTCCCGACGGCGTGGTCGAGCCTCCGGATTCCGAAGTCCAGCGGGAAGGAGGAGATCTCGCCCAACGGCTCGAACCGAGGCAGGAACCAGGAGTCCGGAGAGGAGTCGTCGCGATCGGAGACCGGGGTTTTGTAGCTGACGTAGCGGAGGACGACGTCGCCGTAGAGGTGGACCTCGGCGATGGCGGCGCGGCCGTCGAGGACGACCGGCGGGGAGACCGGCCTGGCGCCGTGGGCGACGCTGGTATGGAAGGCGGCGTCGGCGTCCTCGACCTCGACGGCGACGGCGCGGACGCCGAGCCCGTGCTTGGCGGCGAAGGAGACGCAGTCGGAGTAGGAGAAGGAGGGGAGGGAGGCGGTGGCGGAGGGATCGAGGCCCTCGGAGGCGGCGATGGAGGGGGAGTAGGGGGCGGTGAAGAGGAAGCAGAGGTCGCCGGAGCGGCAGAGGTAGGAGGCGTGGGTGGCGTTGCCGGTGGAGAGGTCGGACTTGGCGACGAGGGGCATGCCGAGGCCCCAGGAGAAGCGGCGGGAGACGTTGGTGGCGTCGGTGCACCAGAACTCGACGTGGTGGAAGCGGCGGACGGGGAAGCGGTCGGACCGGGGGTTGGACCGGACGAAGTTGGAGAAGCCGACGAGCTTGAACTCGCCGGAGCCGGAGCCGGCGGCGACGCCGTCGTTCTGCTTGCCCATGGTTTTCCGGAAGCGAGAAGCCCGCGGTTTTCGCTCGGTAAACAGCGACCGCGAGGACCGGGGCGCGGGGAAGGAGGAGCGATGGTGAATGTATATGGAGGGGAGTCCCGGAGGGGGGAGGGCGCGGGGACACGTGGCGAGAGGCGAGAGGAGGGAGCGCCCAGTGGCAGGTGAGGTTGGAGTGACGTGGCGAGGTTATCGATGGGGGAGATAAGGATCATGGTAAGGAGGGTGTGGGGGGGAGCGCAGGTGATGTCTTAGGTCGGAGAAGTTCGTGTGAAACTGAAACTCTTTGTCTCGGTGGGCTGACTGGCTTTGCGTCGGGAGCGACGCGGATGATGGCCCGACCTCCTTTTTTATGGGGGGCGGAAATTTCGATGGTTTTGCGATGGAAATTGACTTATGTGACCTTTTGAGATTGGACCAGTTGTTCGAGATCTTCACGTGATCGAGGAAATATTCGGGTGGTTATGGCGAGAGAGCTGAGGTGGCGAGCATTTTCTTCCTTCCATCCACTTACAAATATTCGGGCAGTTCGTTCGTGGTTTTTGAAAAGGAAAATACCGACAAAAATTCTAAATTATGTTGATCGTAATAAATTTACTCTGAATTTTTTTGTGACACAAAATTTTAAATTATGCTACTTGTGACAAATTTATTCTGAACTTTTTTTGTGACACAATAAATCTCAAACTATGCCACTTGTGATATATTTACCATATAATATTTTGGCCCATGGGCATTTTCGTCTTTTTCATTTTTTAAATTTTTTTCTTTTTCTTTTTCTTTTTATTCTCTCTCTTCCCTCCAACGGCCATGGCGGAGGGAAGCCGACGAAGGCTGCCTTTGCCGGCGTCGAGCGGCCCTTGCCGGCTTCCCTCTGCCATGGCTGGCGGAGGGAAGAGAGGGAAAAAAATAAAAAAAAGAAAAATAAAAAAGACGAAAATGTCAATGGGCCAAAAAATTGCTGGATAAATGTGTCACAAGTGGCATAGTTTGAGATTTTTTCGTATCACAAAAAAAAGTTCAGGGTAAATTTATCACAAGTGGCATTATTTGGGATTTTCTGGTATCACAAAAAAAAGTTCAAGGTAAATTCATCATAAGTTGTATAGTTTGGAATTTTTGGTGATATTTTACCTTTTTGAAAATCTTCTTCTTCTTCCTCCTCCTCCTCCATGGGGTTCCTCTCATTTACAACACTTCGTTTTGTTTCTTTTTCCTGGTCTATGTTAAGGGCTCCAATTACTTGACTTATTTGCTCTTTGGTCTGTAATCACGAGGATTTGAGTTTATCGATTCCTACTTTGCTAAAGTGAAGTCTGTATAGCCAACCCCAACTACACCCTCAAGCCTCCACCTTCCAAAATCTGGAGTTCGTTCAACGTCATCGCTTGCGGCCATGGACAGTTCCTCAAGTTGTCGGCCATGGACCGTCATTAATAAATTTGAATTTTTTTGGCAATTTTCGTTAAAATCAGATATTTCGTATCAAACGGCGGAAAATATTTTCTAAATCATTTTCATATTTCAGCAAAGTATCGAAAAATATTATCATTTTCTTGAAAAATAACTTTGTGAAGAACATAGTTTAAAAATGTCATATTTTTCGCGAAAAAAAAATACCTAGGAGTCATGAAAGCCTAGGAAGATGATCTAAGTGCTCTTCCGCACCATGGTAGTGACCTCTAAGGATTTGCCTAAGAAGTGGTTCTAGACAAGGGCATAATCTTCATGAATGTGATGGAAGAATTGAAAATGTCTCGGTCGTACAGACCGACACACCATGAAGTTAGGGGTGTCAACGGGTCAGGTCGGGTTTTCATAATACCCGACCCGACCCGAAACAATGCATATATTTGCTTGGCCCGACCCGAAACAAGACCCGAACATGATATAGCTGCGCGATCGGATCGGGTCGGGTCGGTTCGGGTTCAGGGTCGGGTCGGGTTCGTGTTTTAGATTTTTGCTTGACCACCTATGTCTTTTCTTAAGAAGGAAATACAACACCCCATAAATAGAACTTAGGTTGTCTTGTTCACCTGTTCAAACAAAGAAGTACATAAGTAAATGATGACGGCACAAGAAATTCTTATTTACACAGGTTAACAACCCATTTTAACACTAACTCCAGTTCAGCATGTCCAAATGTACGTCGCAAATACATCTTGTTCATAGAAAAAGAGAGGTGCCGCAGAACCTTCAACCCCAACTCATTCAGTTTGTTTCCTCCTACGATGAGAGATCCACTGTTGGATAAATGATCAAGCAGCAAGAAGCTTCTGAATGTCCTTCTGCAAGAAGACTCGAGAATGTTAATCGAAAGAACCGCTCAAATCATTTTCAAAAGATTATCTGCACTGAAGTCTTTTGTTAGTTGTTTCTAGAATCACCAACTGTGACATATAGATCTCCTTTCTGGTGAATGGGAGGTTTAAAAACTTATCATTGTCGATGACTCAGGTGAATTAGTGCACTGAGAACACAGAAGTTACAATGACCGTGCAGCGCTCTCTGCCTCAGAAAGAGAAAGAGTAAGGACCGGCTTTTTCTATGTGAACAGCAAATTGACGATATACCTACAGGTTAAACACAATATGAGCTTCAGCCAAAAATGCCGACAAATGCCAAAACAAATGCTAGGTGCAGGAGTATGAGAAATTTCACAACTAATTCTGGTTTCATTGCACAACTGCAGGAGTATGAGAAAATTGCTAGAGAGGGCTGAAGTTTCAGTCAGCTGCATATTTAACGCTGGAACAGAACTCACGGAGCTGCGAACTGGAAAAGTTAACTCTTGGGTCAGAAGAGCTACGCTTTGCATGAAAAAGGGGATTAGTCTGAGCTATAACAGCATAATACAAAAGACTTTGAAATGTTCAATGGTTTCTTATTAAATGAGTTAGTGCAGGGATTTGAAGATAAGCAGTCAAACTTTTCCATTCGTAGATATTAGATGAGCTGGAAATGAAGATAAGGAAAAATCCTAAGAAAAAGAAAACCCCAAGCTGTGAAATGGATGAGGGAAAGCATTAAATTAGAAGGTTCTGCAAATTGAACAAGCTAATACTGGGATTCGAAAACTAAGAGTCAATTTGTTGGTCTCTTCTCAACAAATGAGCTAAACCAGCAAAGAAAGAACTTAGTGGTTAAAGAATTAATGCATGTGTAAATTAAACGCATGGCATGGGTTCAATTCTCCACACCACCGAGTGCAAACAAGCCAGATTTGAGCCACCACGGCTTTCACTTGCATCTTACTTGGTCCATGGGGATAGCTGTGTATTTCATGAGTCTTCAGAAGCATTGGTAGAAGCAATGTTACTAATAGTCATACATCTTTTCATACTTTCATCACATTTTTCGTACATGAGGAGTATGCATTTCCTCCTCAGAGAAGTAGCATATTGACATACTTCACACTGCTTCCTATGGATCCGCGTATTGCAAACTTCATTCAAATATTACGCAAGTAATCTTACAGAATGGACTTTATTTTTTTCTCTTTTTTTTAACCAATTTACATTTGATTTTGGGGATTTGATTGTGGGCAGATGCTTGGGTGGTGCAGGGAGGGAAGAGGGAAGGAATGATGGAAGATTCACCTCAAGACCTCAAGTTCGACCTCTCAAAGACAATGAAATGAACAAGAGAAATCTGCAAACCAACCGTCAAATAATGCTACAGGGTTTGGTCACTTGCTTGTGATGCAGTAGTACACCAGAGACTCCATCTTCACCACTATCATGTGAAAAGATCAAAGGAAAAGGTCAGACATATATCATAATCCATTTACAGGTAAAAGACTGAAGACCGAACGCCGGAATCACCCACGAATACAAATGCCGGAGACCAGAGCAACCCAACTCACCCGGACCGAAGACCGAACGCCGGCCGAGCGCCCGAACCCAGATGAGGGGAGCCGAAGCCGAGACTGACTCAGAATCGCAAACAATCCGATATAGGGGAGGAGAAGCCGGAGGCGGAATTTTAACGCAAAATCTCAAGGCACACGTTTGATTCGACTGACCTCTCTCTTCTTCCTTCGCTCCCTCCCTCGCAATCAGGGTGGCGCCGGCGGCGAAGACGCCGATCGTCGCCGCCAGTTGCCTTCGCGTCGCACTACTCGATCGTCGCCGAGCTCTGGAAGAAGATGATAGGGTTTGGGGTGGGCCTGGAGCAAGAAGAATAAATGGCTATTGTTTCTTTTGGGTGGGCTTGTTTGGTACGGGCTCGGGTAAATTCAAAACAAGCTTAAGCCTTGTTTGTACTGTTACTCAAACAAGTTAAAGCCAATCTGACCCAATACGAAAATTCCCTGTTCGGGTCGTGTTCGGGTCGGGTCGGGTCGTGTTTGAGCGGGTATTTTTGACACCCCTACATGAAGTACGTTCCTAACTATTTTGAGAAAGGACAACTGACGAAGGTGTTCTTCCTATTTTCGGATCCTCATTTCAAAGAGAAAAAGTCACCGTTTCGCGGGGTGATTAACCCTCACTAGTTGGACGAGCATGGATATAATCTGGCTGTTGGGGGCATAATCTTCATGAATGTGATGGAAGAATTGAAAATGTCTCAGTCGTACGGACCAACTCTATGAAGTACCCTCCTACCTATTTTGAGAAAGGACAACTGACGAAGGTGTTCTTCCTACTTCCAGATCCTCATTTCAAAGAGAAAAGTCACCGTGTCGCGGGGTGGTTAGCCCTCACTTGTTGGATGGAGTATGGATATAATCTGGCTGCTGGGGGCATAATTTACACCGTCACAGATGTTGAAGAACTTGGAGAATGGATGGAAGGCTGCTTGGAAAACCACCCCCGTGTTCGAGGCACTTACGGAGGCAGAACTCGAGAACGATCCGGTGGTGAAGCTTTTGACCAGTGCAACCGAGGACGGCCAGGTTGCCAGGAATGGTGGGCAGACATTGCAAGCAGCGTACAGACGCATGGCCGATCTCTGTGAATAGAAATCAACTGATGGCTCTAGGTCTGTGTACTAGCAGAAATTTCAGGCAGTGCGTTACTTATGAAGCTTTTCGTAACTGTCCTTCGGAGTTTGCAGTATGGAATTTGTTAGGGTTGCTCTCACATGAAACGCCACATGAGTTAGGGCATCAGAAATATTAGAAGGGGTTCATGAATTGTGTAGTTCGCGGTCCTTATTTTTGCCCTCATCGGGGCGGTATGAATTGCTGCCCTATGCAAATTATGCAAAAGCCAAATCTTTAGTCTTGGATTGAGAAAATTATTGAAAAAGTCTTAAATCTATTACACTTTAGCCAATTCAGTCTTAAACCTGCCAATTCAAATCCTATACCTTTTCAAGTTTGGTCAATTGAGTCCATTGGACTGATTTTATCAGGAAATCGCAAATGTGGATGTCGGCCGTCTTACGTCATGGTCAGTACTAGACCTGTTAAATGGGTCTTAAAACCCATATATGACCCATTTATTTTTAAATGGGTCATAAATGGATCAATGGAATTTTGAATAGCCCATCTTCAATGGCTCTTAAAATTTTAAGCCTATCATAAATGGGTTGAGTGTGGAACCTATTTCCAACCCACCCATTAAGTCTACCCCTTTTTATAAAATTATTTTTTAAATCAAAATTATTTTTTAATTTTTTTCTCTTTTTTATTTTATTTTCTTTCTTTTTTCTTTATTTTCGACCGATGGCCGGTGATCGGCCATCGGCCATAGGGGAGGAATGATCTCGCCGGAGGCCGGCGAGACTCGAGCTCGCCGGATCTGGCAAGGTGGAGCCTCGCCTAAGGCTAGCGAGGCTCGGCTCGTCGGAATCGGGCAAGCTCGAGGCTCGCTTGAGGCTAGCGAGGCCTTGGTGAGCTCGAGCGTTTCCGGCCTCCAGCGAGCTCATCCTCGCTTGTGGTCGGACATCTACGTGGCACTTTTGGCGTCCAAATCTTTCCGATTGAAATTGGCTAGATGGATTTAATTGACAAAATTGAAAGGTTTAGAATTGAATTGATTAAAGTGTAATAAATTTATGATTTTCTTGATAATTTTCCTGTCTTAGAATATATATATCTGAAAGGGGATACAAGTCGTGGCTATCTCCTAAGTCACACTAGAGCGACTTTTCATGTTATGGAAGGTTTCCGGGAGAGGGCAACATGAATGCCCCCAGTGGTGATTGGAGGGGCGATTGTGATGTTAAAAGCCTAACCATATAACTGAGATAGAGGCAGTAACGAAGGAACTATCATTATCAATCTATTCACAAAGTTCATCCTTGTTTGCTAGTTCATGCCGTGAACCAGAGAACTTTCCATTATTGTTTGTCGGAGAAGTACAGGCGCATCCAACTTTATCGTCAAAGAGTGTTTATTCCGTCTTATTTAGCACGCGGATGACATGTAGTGACGTATTATGCTTCCATTAGAAACTACACTTAAGGAAACGAATGGCCAAAGGCATCCATTCAGGCGGAGGCCGGCCCGGCAGCTCGTTGGGCTTCGAGCGTCTTCTCGTACTCCTCGATGGACTTGAAGAGCTCCGAGAAGTTGCCCTTCCCGAACCCTCCGCACCCGCCCTTCTGATGCGGTTTTCCGTGATCGTTCTTGAGCATGCACCCCAATCTCTGTATGATCTCTAAGAATACGGTTGGCCTGCAACAATACGGCAACAAGAGTAGCCGGATGAACAACATCAAAGGAGAGGACCGGCAGATACTTTGGCCTTACAAAAGATCAATGCCATGTACCATTACTCAAGTTGATCCTCACTTAAAACCGTAATACAATGGCAATTTTTTGCTGCTGATATCAAATTAGCGTAGCAAATTCAACCGAAAATCCAATAAAAAAGTTGGGACTTAGAGTAACTTGGGTAACTAATGTAACCGAGGGACTATTATATCAAGTGCGTGCATGCCATGGTTATATTCCTATCGAAAATGTCATCAAAAGTTTTTGATAGACCATCGTAGCTAATAGAGAGAGCCTGCATGAAATCGATCACGTACCTATCACCCACAGGCTTAGTGAATATCTGGAGCAGCGTCCCTTCGTCGTCCCTGTCCACCAGAATCCCCAGCTCCTCGCACTCCTTGATCTGCTCGTCGGTCAACACGTCCCCGGCTCGGCCCTGCAGGTTCTGGTAATAAGTGGGCGGTGGTGGTGCCATGAACTCAAACCCGCCCACGCCGCTCCGCTTCGTCATCTCCCTCAGCGTCCTGAAGATGTCCTCGGTCATCAGCGCCAGGTGGTGCACCCCTGGGCCCTCGTTGTGCTCCAGGTATGTCTGGATTGGGCTCCTCCTCTTCGTACCGAACACCGGTTCGGTCAGCGGCAGGAGGACGGTCTCGTCGTTGTTTGCCAGTACGACCGAGTTGACCCCGCTCTCATCTGTCCCGACGTCGTCCTTGGTGAACTCAGCGAACTCGTGGAAGCCAGTAAACCTCTTCATGTACGAGACCGCTGGGCCGAGCTTATGGACGCACACGACGGCATGGTCAAGCCGCCGGATTCCGAAGTCTAGCAAGAAGGAGGAGACCCCGTCTGTCGGCTCGAACCGAGGCAGGAACCAGGAGTCCGGAGAGGAGTTGATGCGATCAGAGGCTGGGGTTTTGTAGCTGACATAGCGAAGGATGACGTCGCCATAGAGGTGGACCTCGGAGATGGTGGCGGCGCCGTCGAGGACTACCGGTGGGGAGACCGGCCTGGCACCATGGGCGACACTGGTATGGAAGGCAGCGTCGGCGTCCTCGACCTCGATGGCGATGGCCCGGATGGCGAGGCCGTGCTTGGCGGCAAAGGCGATGCAGGCGGAGTAGGAGAAGGTGGGGAGGGAGGCCATGGAGGAGGGGTCGAGGCCTTCAGAGGCGGCAATGGAGGGGGAGTAGGGGGCGGTGAAGAGGAAGCAGAGGTCGCCGGAGCGGCAGAGATAGGAGGCGTGGGTGGCATTGCCGGTGGAGAGGTCGGACTTGGCAACGACGGGCATGCCGAGGCCCCAGGAGAAGCGGCGGGAGGCGTTGGTGGCGTCGGTGCACCAGAACTCAACGTGGTGGAAGCGGCGGACGGGGAAGCTGTCGGACCGGGGGTTGGACCGGACGAAGTTGGAGAAGCCGACGAGCTTGAAGTCGTCGGAGCCGGTAGTAATGCCGTCGTTTTGCTTGCCCATGGTTTCCGGAAGCGAGGGGTCGGATGGCTTTGGTATGTAATTGGTGTCTGTCAGTGACTGTGAGGAGGGAGCGGGGTGGGACTGTGAATAAATGTATAGAGAGGGACGAGTGTACGTTGGGAACGCGCGTCTGAAATGGAGGAAGATGGGGTGAGGTAGGTTTCACTTGGGGAGGTGATCGGGGGAGGGAAGGTTCAAGGGTGGTGGTGGGGCAAAAGCTGGTGATGTTTTTGGACTTCTCAGCTCAAAGCAGCACGTGAAACTGAGACTCTATTACAGAAAAGGACAGCAAAAGATGAACAGGCAGATGTGTTATGTACATCATCATCCAGAGATAAGTTCAACCTAACTACTGGGTACCACATATTTTTCCTCATAGACTCTGCAGCTGCTGTTTCCTATGCGCTCATCTTAACAGAGGATCTCCTCGTCAGCGACGTTCTCCAAGCGTCGCGCAATGTGCTTCTGGAGCAGCTTGCCCTTGCTCTCTCTCCTCTACTTGACCCAGGCTGTCAAATGTGATCGCCATTAGGTAGAATGCTTCGGCTGCCAATTCACGATGCCGCATCCGGTTGTTCAAAGAATTAAGAGAGTAAGGGGGCGTTTGGCAACTGGCCAAATAATAACTATTTCTATTCTTTTGTTTTCTAATTCAGTTTTGGAACAGAAATATATTTTGTAAATTTTTTATTCTCGGGCACAAATTTACAAAAATTTGTTCCCAAAATTAATTTTGTAACAAAATCAAGAAGCAAAAAAAAGTTGCTTCTTGATTTTGGGAACAAGAATGAAAAATTGAAAAGAACTTTTTTTTTCTTCTTCTTCTTCTTGGCCTGTGGCCAGCAAGGGCGAGGGCTGCCCTCGCTAGATCTGGCGTGGGCGACCCTCACCAAATCCATCGAGGGCGGCCGTGAGGGTCCAGCCCTCAGCCCTCGCCGGCCCTAGCATGTGGCCGGTCACCGGCGTCGACGACTTGGACAAGGCAAAGGAAGGGGAAGAAAAATAAAAATAAAAATAAAAATAAAGAAATATTAAAAAATTCAAATATTATTAATAAAAAGAAATTTTGTGTAGTTACCAAATACCTTTATGTTCTTTTTCTATTCCAAGAATAGAAATTTTGGGCAGTTACTAAATACCTTCAAATTAAGGGTGTCAAAACCAAACAATATACCCGAACCGGAACATGAACCGACTAGACCCGATCCGAAGTTTTGGGTATTTTCGAACCGGGTCAACTTCATGTTCGGGTATTATCTAAGCAAATGGGTATCTCAATGGTTTCGGTTCGGTTCGTGTTCTAAACACGAACCGAACCGAAGCACATATATTTCAATTTTTAGAATTGAAACACATTTCACTTTGCAGCACTTCGTCCCGGCTTTTTTGACGTGGCGTGAACAAAAAGTTTTGTTCTTTTGCTTGGGTTTACTTGTGCGTGGATCGGTTCAATGTATGCTGTGATTGGGATTTTGGTTGCTTCTGATCGCGCGCTCTTTTCCATCGTCCTCATGTGCTGAGCATTAGGAGCAGCAGCACATGGAGAGAGAGAGAGAGGGGGGGAAGGCTGGGGCCGCCGAACAGGATGATGCATCAACGTCGTCCCAGTTAGCAGTGAGAGGTACTAGCAAATTAATAATAAGGGAGTGGGGGAGGAGGCGATGGGTGACCACTCTGTTCCTAGCAAAAATAATTCAAACGGCTTCTGTTCTTTTTAATAAATTTCCAGTCTCATTAGAAATGGCAGTCGGGCCTTTTTGAGCTCCTCGTTTGATAGGGATGAATTGACCGGAGATCTTTCCTGCAGAACGGCATCGTTTGTGGATACACGGAAAAAATATCTTAGCTGCTCCAGTCTTGGAATGAACGGATTAGCACTCGATTTATTGCCGATGGGGATTGGTGGAGGCGGTTGGGTAATTCCGATAACTTTCAAGCAATTGTAACATCGTCAAATATTAGCTTGAGCCCAAAAAGACCCGAAACCCGACCCGGTTTTTGCGTTTCGAATCATGTTCGGCTCAGGTCAAGAGTCCACATATCTTTTATGATTCGGGTCGAGTAGGGTAGCGTGAAGACTAGACCCAACCCGATCCATTGACATCCTTAGGTGTAACTTAACCTTAATTTATAATAAAAATATATAACACGAACCTGAACCGAACCGACCCGACCCGATCGTGCGGTTATATCATGTTCGGATCTTGTTTCGGATCGGGCCAATCACACATATTCATTGTTTCGGGTCGGGTATCATGACGACCCCGACCCGACCCATTGACACCCCTACTTTCAAATGCTAAAAAATTATTTTTGGGTACGAAATAAAAAAAAATTATTTCTACATGGAAATTAATTTCAAGAACAGAATGATTGTCCAAGGCATCGTAAAACAACTTCTCACCAATGCCTACAAGAGCATGCAGTCGCTGTTCGACTCTGAGACGGGTGTACGGGACGATACAATGAATATGCGAACCCGCAAGAAGACGAGAAGGGAGAAGACCGGCGAGCACATTAAGCACATTTTTCAGACGATCATGATCTTTCCCCTCAACCACGTTTATATTTCGCTTTGACTAGTCGCTAGCATGTTGTCACTTTCATTCATGCAGAGGAGGACCATACCAAGTATGGCAAATACTAACTTGCTTGTAGGGGTGTGCAACGGGAACCACCCGGATCGGGACCGGACCGGACCGGACCGATCTGTTCTGGACGGGCCTAGGGGGTGTTGGTCCGGTCCCCGGTTCCCATTTTTGGAACCGGTAGATGGTCGGTCCGGTTCCCGGTTCCATGGTGAGAACCGGACCAACCGGATCTATAGGACCGGACCGATCATTTATGCATATTTTTTAAAAATTAGCTAGTTATTTTTTTATCTTTTTAAGGAATTTATTTGTTATTACTGACTTGCCAATTTTGTGAGCCATCAAGCTGCTGCGAATGGGTTGACTTTTTTATTTTTTTTAAAATTTCTAAACAGTTACTTTACTTTTCCAATTTTCTGCCTTCTACTTACTTTCCCAATTCTTCCTCTCGGTAACCCTAACCACAGTAACTTGAGCAAAGCCAAGCCTTCCCGCGTCCAAGCCTTCCCAGTTTCCCTTTTGCCGCCTCGCCTCACGCCTTGCTCCGAGCGAGTCGCTCGACGTCAGACACCTTTCCCTCTTGTAGCCTCGCCTCTCGCCTCGCTCGACGTCCTCTCGCGGCCTCGCCTCACGCCTCGCGGCCTCACCTTACACCTTGCTCTGAGCTAGTCGCTCGACGTCGATCGCCTTTTCCTCTTGCAGCCTCGCCTCTCGCCTTGCTCGACGTCCTCTCGCGGCCTCGCCTTAGGTCTCCCACAGGTAAAGTTTGTTCCGGAAACTATACTTTGCCACGGCACTTCATCTATGGCCAGATTGAGTGTTGAACTTCAACACTTAAATAAATGTAATTTTTGACTTCCAATGGATAGTATTGAACAACGGTAGAAGTGTGTATTGAACTTTTGTTGATATGGGGTTCTACTCTTTTTTTTTTTTTGCCTCTCTAATAACACGTGTTTAAATTAGGGGATGTATATTTTTGGAAGCCCACATGGGACATATATATTTTTTTTACAAGTATTTGATTCATTTGAACCGGACCGGACCGGACCGGTCGGTCCGGTCCGGTCCACGGTCCCAAAAATTGAGAACCGGTCCTCGGTCCGGTTCCCTGTTCTTGGATGGGATCGGACCGAACCGGGAACCGATCACCCCTACTTGCTTGCCATTGTATGCGGTGATGCACCCACTTCTAAGGCTGCGCCAGTTTCCATTTTGAGAGTAAATCATCGTGCAGGATGACAGCCAAATGTCGTCTGGGCTTTCGGATCTTTCAATATATGATTAATATTTTGGCAACAATATTGTCTCAGAGACATGATAGAGAAAGAGACGACTTGTACCTTCGACAAATCAACTGGCTTTCCCTAGGAAACGATTCGGCCGAGCAGCAGCTCATAGCAACCCGCTTAGCGATTCTCAGTATCATGTTCCCCTCTCCCCAAGGCAGTTTGATTTTTCTCTTCGTTACCCTCAGTTGTTCCCGGGAAAATTGTCAAATCAGTCCTAAACCTATTGTACGGCGGCCAATTCAGTCCTAAACCTTTCAAATTTGCCAATTTAGTCCTAAACCTTTTAAATTCTTGCCAATTCAGTCCTTCCGGCCAATTTTGGCCGGCCGGTGCTGACGTGGCCGCCGGTCGGCACCGGCCGTCCGGTCTGCGCTGACGTGGCAATTTTTTTATTATTTTTTATTATTTTTTATTATTTTTCTGCTTTTTTTTTCTGCTTTTTTTTTTTGCTTTTTTTTCTGCTTTTTTTTTTTCTCCTTTCTCCCCTCTGCCGGTCCGGCGACCGGCGACCGGCCAGAGGGGAGGGCCGGCGAGGCCTCTGGCGAAGCTCGCCCCGCCGGCCACCGGCGAGGGCGAGCCTCGCCGGCCCCTGGCTGGGCGAGGCGAGGTCGGCCTCGCCTCGCCGTCGCGAGCCAGGCGACGGCGAGGCTCGACCTCGCCTCGCCTCGCCTCGCCGGCCCCTGGATGGGCGAGGCGAGGTCGGCCTCGCGTCGCCGTCGCGAGCCAGGCGACGGCGAGGCGAGGTCGAGCCTCGCCGTCGCCTGGGTCGCGACGGCGAGGCTCGACCTCGCCTCGCCGAGCCTCGCCGTCGCGACCCAGGCGACGGCGAGGCTCGGCCAGGCGAGGCGAGGCTCGACCTCGCCAGATCTGGGCGAGGCTGGCGAGGTCGAGCCTCGCCGTCGCCTGGGTCGCGACGGCGAGGCTCGACCTCGCCAGATCTGGGCGAGGCTGGCGAGGTCGAGCCTCGCCGTCGCGACCCAGGCGACGGCGAGGCTCGACCTCGCCTCGCCGTCGCGACCCAGGCGACGGCGAGGCTCGACCTCGCCTCGCCGAGCCTCGCCGTCGCGACCCAGGCGACGGCGAGGCTCGACCTCGCCTCGCCTCGCCTCGCCGAGCCTCGCCGTCGCCTGGGTCGCGACGGCGAGGCTCGGCGAGGCGAGGTCGAGCCTCGCCGTCGCCTGGGTCGCGACGGCGAGGCTCGACCTCGCCAGATCTGGGCGAGGCTGGCGAGGTCGAGCCTCGCCGTCGCGACCCAGGCGACGGCGAGGCTCGACCTCGCCTCGCCGTCGCCTGGCTCGCGACGGCGACGCGAGGCCGACCTCGCCTCGCCGTCGCCTGGCTCGCGACGGCGACGCGAGGCCGACCTCGCCTCGCCCATCCAGGGGCCGGCGAGGCGAGGCGAGGCGAGGCCGACCTCGCCTCGCCTGGCTCGCGACGGCGAGGCGAGGCCGACCTCGCCTCGCCCAGCCAGGGGCCGGCGAGGCTCGCCCTCGCCGGTGGCCGGCGGGGCGAGCTTCGCCAGAGGCCTCGCCGGCCCTCCCCTCTGGCCGGTCGCCGGTCGCCGGACCGGCAGAGGGGAGAAAGGAGAAAAAAAAAAGCAGAAAAAAAAGCAAAAAAAAAAAGCAGAAAAAAAAGCAGAAAAAAAGCAGAAAAATAAAAAAAATATTAAAAAATAATAAAAATAATAATAAAATTGCCACGTCAGCGCCGACCGGACGGCCGGCGCCGACCGGCGGCCACGTCAGCACCGGCCGGCCAAAATTGGCCGGAAGGACTGAATTGGCAAGAATTTAAAAGGTTTAGGACTAAATTGACAAATTTGAAAGGTTTAGGACTGAATTGGCCGCCGTACAATAGGTTTAGGACTGATTTGACAATTTTCCCGTTGTTCCCAGATTCATCTGATGACGATTACCCCAACAGGATTCAGTTTGCTGACACTGGCTTCGCATTTTAGGTAACTTATGTCATGCATTAAGTTGTTTAACATAGAATCATTCCATGCAGTTTGATAATTTGGCAGTTGAATGAATAATATAAGAAAAAAAACGAAGAAGAGTTTCATAATTCCTTTGCCAGCTAATTAGGATCAGCTTACATATAGATTGCATTTAATTAGCACATGTCATTAATTTAATTATTTGATGCGTGTTAAACTAGAATTCATGCCATCATAGAATTTAGATTAAATTCCATTCACGCTAATTCAAAATAAAAATAAAAACAATAATTAGCATGGTTTCGTGTTTATAACTTGTTCATGCATCACGTTTTCATCGATTTGTGAGTTGTAGGAACTATGCATTGACGAGACTTCGCTTTTGCTTGCTTTGTATATCGAGGGTCTTTCATTTTCCTAAGTAATTAACTTATCGCTTTGATTTTTGAGTATTACATTATTGATTGCTTGCCCGCATGATTAACCATCGCATGTTAATGGTTCAGGATTAAAATTGACAAAAACTGCTTGCAAAATATTTTTGAAATAAGGAGAAAAAGGTATCGAAAAAGGCATTAAATTAATTTAGAATAAACAACTCCACATATCTATGAAATCTCTAGCTTGTAGAAGTAAAATGTTTTCTCGCATTTTACTTGAGTTTCTAATCAGCCCACAATATATCAGTGCCGGCTCCAAAATAAATCAAATTTCATATTTAAAGATATTTAATTTAAATCCCAAAATTGCGATCGATATACGTTTGGAAGAGTTTGTGCTAGACGATGGTACCCTCCCTTTAATGAGTAACCATTTGTGCTCGCCCGTTAATCCATTAGCACTTGTTCACCGCTGGGAAGGTCGTGACAAGACCGAGTAAGACGCCGCGGAGATAGAATTCACTAAGTGTTGGGAGTTCCTAGTCTACAATTATTGAAGATCGACAAGATATTCGGTATGGGGCGATTACAATGCAAAGGAAAATTACTAAGTCCTAAGACGTGAATGTCAGTCAGTTCATGAGGCTCGGTCAGGTCGATAAGAGAGTCAAAGTTGAAGCGACCTGCAATGAATTACAACCAAGGCAGTTATTTAAGTCGTGGAGCCGGCAATCTTGAGTGCAGCCGTGAAGATTTAACATAGCTGTAAGAAACATGGTTGTTATAACCCAAAGCGGAGCCCACAAGCTACAGAAGTAACTGTCGATATTGGGTGTAAAGAGCGGAAAAGTAATGACTGTCGAAGTAGTGGTTGCTTTCTTTGTAACCATTATAAACTGTCAGTACTTGAATCTTAATATTTAGTGGGGATCGATAATTAATGGATGAATACCAATCGTTCAATTTTACTTCCTCTTTATCTTTACATTTCTGTACACATGGTTGGCCTCCAATCTCCGTACTTTTACTTTCTCGTCAAGTTTCCTATCCAAGAATTAACTATTGATCCTTCACATCGTTTATCGATTTTCATGTCGATCCACATTTTAAAAGGTTTTTCGTTACCGATGAAACATCCATAAACTCGTGATCGGGATGGAAATCAGGGACAAGGCGACTGGATATGTGAATAAACGCTTTTCTGCATTGAGGGCGTCCAAAACCGGTCAAAGAGAAAAATCACTGTCGCAGGGTTATCCTTCACTTGTTAGATGAGCATATGCATATACTCTGGCTGTTGGTGGCATCATATACACTATCGCAGATGTCGAAGAACTTGGAGAACGGATGAAAGGCTGTTTGGGAAACTACCCCATGTTGGAGGCACTCACGGCCGAAGAACTCGAGAACGATCTAGTAGTGGTGAAGCTTTTGACCAGTGTGATGTAGCTAGCAAGGATCACCTAGAGGGGGGTGAATAGGTGATCTTAAACAATTTTTATCAGATTATGCGGAAATGAAAGATCACGGTTGGGTCTGAATAAAATTCAGATTCAAGACAGTTTATATAGACAAAGCTCTTGATGTGCAGTATGTAAGATAAGAGATAAGGGATAGAAAAACTGCACACAAGTTTATAGTGGTTCGGCTTATAGCAAGCCTACGTCCACTCTCCCACGCTGACAGCCTACTGGCTGGATTCCACTAATCAAATCAATGAGAAGTTACAGCAAGTTGTGCCGCTTAAACCCAAGCACTTCTCCCCGAAGTTGGTGCTGCTTATACCAAGCTGATAGATCACACTATCTCACACCTAAGCACACACTTATAACACTGTCTACACCTCTCAAATGATTACACGTTTAAGCTCACGAAAGACAAGAGATTGAATCGGAGTATGCTCAGACTTTGGACTTGTTGATTCTTGATTTCGTTCTCTCCCTTCTGCTCCTCGTTGATCTCCTTTTATACTCCTCCACTTCCAAACTAGCCGTTGGACAGTCTTCAGAGGATCATCTTCCAATATTCACCTTTGGACAGATTTGTATAAAATAGATTGAGTAGCCGTTGGTTGATAAAATCTGAATCCCGTTGATTCCGGTCGCCCATACAATCAGAATCTCGGTTTCCATAAGTAGAGCTTTGTCCGTTGTAATGCATACTTGTCGAAATGTTTGATTGTCAATCAATTAGATTGAGATTGAGACAATCAAAACTTTCCTTCTGTGAAATCCATGTCAGATAACTAGCCGTTATTTTTCGTTCTGAATTTTGCGTCTGAATAATTTCAGCGTCTGAATCTTCTTCTGAAAAATTTCAGCGTCTGCGTCTGAAGAACTTCTGCGACTGAGTCTGAACTTTTCGTTCTTTCACAATCTGAACACGAACTAGATCAAGATTGACATATGCTTTTCTTCCAAAAATAACTTCCTGAATCAAAATACTTCAAAGCATTTATCAGACTTACAAAACACTCATGGACAGTTTTGTCAACTTCAAAATCTATTGGGAATTTTCCTCAACACAGTGCACCCGAGGAAGGCCAGAAGGTTGCTAGGAACGGTGGGCAGACATTTCAAGCAGTACACAGGCGCGTTGCTCTGTAACTGTCCTTTGGAGTTCGAAGTATCTAATTTGTTAGGGTTGCTGTCACAGGAAACACCACATGAGTTAGGATATCAGAAATATTTGAAGGGTGCCACGAGTAAGGGTATTCAAGTTGCAGTTCATGGTCCTTATTTTTGCCCTCATCGGGGCCGTATGAATTGCTTTGTTGTGCATATTTGGCTAATAGCCAGATCATTAGTCTCAGATCATATATCTGAACGGTGATACTAGTCCTGGTAGCCTCCTAAATTACTTTGAGCTCTTTTTCATGTTATGGTTAGGTTTGTGGGGAGGGCAACTTGAATGCCCGGTGGTCATTAAAGTTAGCACTTAAGGGGTGTCAACGGTTCAAATTCCCATTGATATCCGACCCGATCCAAACATGTAGGATGTATGTTTATTGTGACCCAACCCGAGACTCGACTCGACTCGTATACCCAAACCGAAAACACGGTACTGATATTATATGTAACAATTGAAGTTACAAGAGTCACTTTCTTTACAACAAGGTTGGGTGAGACTAGGTCATAAACAAGTAGTTATTGCTCTTAACTAGAAGAGTTCTACACGTACTTTGCAAATACGTAGGCCACGTAAACTGAACCGTATGTTGACTAGTGAACTTCGTTGTCCCGTGATTACTTCCTTTCACGTTGAGCACATGTATTCTTATAGTCGTCACATGAAATTGACATTTGTAGGGCTAGTTATTTTAAGAATACGATCAACGAAATTGATATAATAAGTGATGTAGAAGACTGCAAGAGTGAAATTAAACACGTGGATCATGATAAGTAAATATAATATTATATCACTTAATATATTGATTTTATAAATCAATTGTAGTCTACTTAGCGCACAAAATTTGACTCCACTTACTTAAAATGTGCGATTATCTGAGATCACTTTAATCAATCACAAAATAATTTATATTCACAAAGATATCCTTTCTTCGCTGGACCATACCTCATCCGTGAACTTATGCCCTCACGCCGAAACGAAAGCACGATAATAGAAAGAGTTTTCATGAATTTATATCAGCGATGACCAAACGCATCCAACTTCATCAGCTAAGAGCCTTTATTCTGTCATGCAACGGCACTCAAACATACAGTGACAAGCAATGCTTCCATTAGAAACCACACTCAAGGAAAGAAATGGCCGAAGGCATCCATTCAGGCAGAGGCCGGCCGGGCTACATGTCGGGCATCGAGCGTCTTCTCGTACTCCTCGAGGGGCTTGAAGAGCTCCGCGATGTTGCCCTTACCGAACCCTCCGCACCCGCTCTCCTGATTCAGTTCGCCGTGATCGTCCTTGAGCATGCACCCCACTTTCTGTATGATCTCTAAGAATAGGGTTGGCCTGCACGGCACGGCAGCAAGAGAACACAGATCAACAACAACAACGGAGGGCCAACAGATACTTTGGCCTTTCAGAAAAAAATAAATCCCACCTACTATTACTCAAGTTGGTCCTGGCTTAAAGCAGTAATCTATGGTAATTTGTTTGCTCCTGATATCAAGTTAGAGTGACAAATTCAACCAAAATCTAAGAAAAAAGCTGGGACTTGCCTAACTTGGCTAACTAATGTAACTGAGGGACTATTCTATCAAGTTCATGCATGTCATGGTTATTCCTGTCTAAAGTGTCGTCAAAGGTTTTCGATAGACGATCGTAGCTCGTAGAGAGAGCCTGCATGAAATCGATCACATGCCTATCACCCACAGGCTTAGTGAATATCTGGAACAGAATCCCCTTGTGGTCCCTGTCCACCAGAATCCCCAGCTCCTCGCACTCCTGGATCTGCTCGTCCGTCAACACATCCCTGGCTCGGCCCTTCAGGTTCCTGTAATACGCGGGCGGCGGCGGTAGCACGAACTTGAACCCGCCAACCCCGCTCCGCTTCCTCATCTCCCTCAGCGTCCTGAAGATGTCCTCGCTCATCAGCGCCAGGTGCTGCACCCCCGGGCCCTCGTTGTGCTCCAGGTATGTCTGGATTTGGCTCCTCCTCTTCGTCCCGAACACCTGCTCACAAATCATCAGGAGGACCTTCTTGTCGTTGTTCGCCAGCACGACAGAGTTGAGCCCGCTCTCATCGGTCTCGACATCATCCTTGGTGAACTCAGCAAACTCAAGGAAACCGGTGAACCTCTTCACGTATGAGACCTCCGAGCCGAGCTCGTGGACGCACACGACGGCGTGGTCGAGCCTCTGGATTCCGATGTCTAGCGGGAAGGAGGAGACCTCGTCCGTCGGCTCAAACCAAGGCAGGAACCAGGAGTCCAGAGAGGAGTTGTTACGATTGGAGGCTGGGGTTTTGTAGCTGATGTAGCAGAGGACGACATTGGTGCCCTGGGTGATGCTAATGTGGAAAGCTGCGTCGGCATCCTCAACCTCGATGGCGATGGCGCAGATGGCAAGGCCATGCTTGGCGGCAAAGGCAACGCAGGCAGAGTAGGAGAAGGTGGGGAGGGAGGCCATGGAGGAGGGGTCGAGGCTGCTGGAGGCGGCAATGGAGGGCGTTGGACCAGACGAAGTTGGAGTAGCCGACGAGCTTGACCTTGTCGGAGCTGGTAGTAACGCCGTCTTTTTGTTTGCCCATGGTTTCCGTTCCGGAAGCAATGCGTCGGGTGGCCTTGGTTTGTAAAAGGTTGTCTGTCCGCAGTGACCGTGAGGAGGTAGCGGGGTGGGACTGTGAATACATGGGGCAAGGGAGGGAATGGGGGGACACGTGGCATCAGGCGAGCGTCGGGAACACGCGCGTGGAACGGAGGATGGTTTTTGGCTTTCTCAGCTCGAGGCAGTCAAAAGTGAAACTACGCACTTCGTGAGTTCACGGTGCAACTTTGATCAAAGCAAACAGCTACTTAAAACACTTGGCACAACGCAAAACAAAGGATGAACGAGAAAATGTGTCATGCTACATCATATGGATAATATACAACCCGACTACTGTGTATGACATATTTGTCCTCATTGACTCTGCAACCAGCGGTTTCCGCCACGCTCATTTTAAGAGAGGATCGTCCTCGTCAGCGACATTTTCGAGTGCCCTAATGTGTTTCTGGAAGGACGATGCAGCTTGCTCTCTCTCCTCTAGTTGCCCCAGCTTGTCAAATGTTATTGCCATTAGGTAGAATGCTTCGGCTGCCAATTCGTGATACTGCGCGTCCAGCGGTACGAAGAATTAATCAAGTAAACAACTTGTCACCAATGCCCATAAGAGCATAAGTAGTAGTCCCCTAATTCAATTGCGAGACCAAGTGCACATGACCTAAGTAGCACCGACAAGCGACACACGACACGACACGTCACGATACGCCGACAAGTCATTTCTTAAAAAATAGAAAAATCTGACCAGTTAGGACACGTTATATATTTAATGTACATTTTTATACATACATAATAAATGGTCATTTTTATGATCATTTCAATCAAATTAATTTCATTCAAATCCATAAATAAATAAATAATAAAAAAAGTGTCAATGTCCGAAAAGTCCGACACGACACGGAAGCCCTGGAGAGTGTCATTGCTTACTAGCATACGACAACGCAACAAATATACGCCACACGCGAAGACAAGGGAGAGCTGGCAAGGATATTAAACTCCGACAAGATTTGATTGCAGACAATTTAAAATGGGACAGGAGATCCTTCTGTTATTTTTTTAATGTTGCATGAAGAAAAACGTGAGCATTATTTGATGAAAACTTTGGCTAAGTTTCTATGTTGATTTGATTGTCACTGTTGACAGGTAGGATTCTTTTCCTTTTTTTAATGTCCAGATAGCAAAAGGGAGTGATGACCATTACTGAAATTCTTGCAAGGGCAATTACACGGCTTTAATAAAGGTTTCCATACGAAAAAGAGAGGGGCAAGATGCTTCGCACATGAAATTTTCGGTTTCCCCATGAACCCAGTTTTCGTAGAATCTAACAGGTCTGCAACTAGGCTGGAAGAAACTGATACAATAAGCACCGCTTACATGAAGGAGTTGACGTACCTCTAAAATTTGAAGCTCATCCGAAGCTTGCCTCAAGGAATCCAGCACGATCCCTGAAGTTTCAGGAACTGCAACCAGGATCAAAAGATAAGAAGGGTAGCATAACTGTGGATGTGTTCAAAAAAGGTAATGAATCCCTGCAACTACAGATAACACCACTCACGATGCCACAAAGCAAGAAGTTAACTGAAGGGATGTATAATATTGAATATTTGTAATGAGATGAATAAATTAGTAGCGAATGCAGCCTCCTTCAAGGATGCATGCAAAAAACAACCAGCGCTAACAGATATGGAGCTCAATGTCGTCACTGTGTTCAATGCCTTATCATCTTCTAATGCAGCATAAGCAACACATTAACGGGGCATAGCACAGAGAACTACAAAGGTATCATTAGCAATTAAAATAGTAAATACCTGAAAAACTAGCATCAGACAGATGGCATTTTGCTTCTGCAATGTGTGCACGAGCACGAAGCTCCAAACCTCCATGACCAAGAATCATAGGAAGGGCAGAGTGTATGAGAGTTAAGGCTCTTTTTGCATGGATTGATCCGAGAGACAGCCAGAGCTCAGCCAGGGTTAGAGTAGCCGAAGCTTTTAGAAGATCTAGATTGAATGACTCGCAAAATGAGAGGCTGGCCAATGCATATGGAATTCCTAAAACAGCATTGCCTGATTTCTGATAAGAGAGAAAGCCAAATGTTAATAACCAAAAGAGGACATCAGAAAGTATAATGGCATTCTTTTCATTCAACAGTGCACTATGGTTTCTAAAACAAAAACTGACATAAAATTATTAAGGGAAATCTAAAGGAACCTACCTCCCTCCCTCCCTCCCTCCCTCCCTCTCTCTCTCTCAAGCAGGCTGGAATTGTTATGCACTGCTGTATGCTAAGTAGCACTGACACCGACACCGACACACGACACGACACGACACGCTGACACGTCATTTCTCAAAAAATAGAGAATTCCGATACGTTGAAACACATTGTATGTTAAATGTATATTTTTATATATACATGATAAATTATCATTTTCATGATTATTTCAATTAAATTAATTTGATTCAAATTCACAAATGAATAAAAAATTAAAAAAGAGTGTCGGATGAGTGTTGGTGTCCGACATGTCCGACACCGACACGGAGGCCCCCGGAGAGTGTCCGTGCTTCCTAGGCTGTACCTTGTGTATTTCTGCAAGCAAGAGGAGGGTACTAGCATCCTGTACTCGCAGATTAAATTTATAACACATGCAGAAGAGTCTGTGCGCAACAGCTGCAGCCTGCAAAGACAAGTACATAAAAACAATCCATCTACATGAAAAACATAAAGACATCCATCTTTTACTCCATTTCCAGAGTTAAAATTAACAGCAACACCATGCAGACAATGGCACTACATCTAAAGTATGAAAAGACTTTTGGCAAATGACAAAGGAAACCAAACGGCAAATGTGGAGGACTGGCACATGCCATGGTTCCTTCTCTGGTAATTTATATCTACCTCATAGAAGCTAAATGAAAAATGCGTGGTAGGTAAATTGTGTTCATATATTCACGTAACGCGCTATATAAATATCAATCGGTGGAAATCAGAAGTTGTTTAAATATGTCTAGACCTCACTGAACTGCTTGGCAGCAAGTAAAGTACGGGCATGACGAAAACAAGCTGCTGCCTTCAAATCCATGTCAACGCCTGTGACAGGTGATGCAAGGACTGCAAGCTCATCGCATACTTGTTGGGCCAACTTCAAGTGTCCACTGCATCATGAGTAATTTGATAATGTCAATTTTTAACAACTAGAGGTTGAGTTAGGTACCAAAAGCACACATACCGATGTAAAGCGTGCTCGTGCAGTAGCTGCAATTTCAATACCATAATTTGTGATTTTGAAACTGATATAAACTTCTCCTCCATGGTCTTAAGAGCAGCAAAAGCAGCTAAAAGAAGTAAAATAAAAAAAAATATTAAGGAAGATGACATGAAGAGATATACAAGCAAGCGCATAGGATATCTTCCTGTGCATCCATGAGAATATAAGAAAGGAACAGCCTGTAGATAAAAATCTTTAGGACAGGAGAACATTTTACAGAAATTGAAAGGATTTGACAAGAACAGCAATTTTGCTGAAAAGAAACATGGAATCAAAGTCCAATTTTCTCCAATCTTCACTCTCCCTATATGAAGATCTTGCATGTAAAAGAACAAATAGAAAATAAAGGTAAAAAGTACAGGCAACATATAAATGTAAAACTTCACCAAATTGCCAAACCTGATCCAACTAAATCTAATCAAGCCCTCTAGTTCCCACAATTATATAAACCACATCGATACTCAGAAAAGCACCAACCAACCTAAACATACAGAAGATTCAAAATTAGAAGAAAAAGATGGAGTGCTAACAGATCAAGGAGCATAAAGATGGAGTGCTAACAGATCAAGGAGCATCCATGGCCCGGCTACAAAATTACTACGAACTCTCATAGATCCTACCAACTTCCTGTTTAAGACCTTCAAAACGAAACAGGCAGATAGCAGAGTCCCTAGAAGAAAATTTTTTGATTAAAAGGACAGACTCCTATAATGGCTCTAGATCTTTTAACTCGACCTTTATATCCTTTGTATGCCGCTAAATACTGAATAAGCTTTCCGTAAGCCACTGCTGCATCAACTGAACTGAAAACATGAATAGAGTAGCAAACCTTAGGTCAAATAAGCTAGGATATTGAGAAAAGGCCCATAGAAGAGAGACATGTAAGGACATATATTTCTCAGAGATGTAAAACTTACCTGGCACAATCTACAAAGCAAGTCGCATAAACCAAAGCATTCATTCGAGCAAGAGGTTCGCTGCAGGCAAAATAAAGGTGAAGCATCTAATTGGAAACAGAATGCCTAGCGACAATTCCTTTTAAATAATTCAATACATGACAATGATAAAATCATTTAGAAATTCAATCAACCAACGAAGAGTTGACTAAAAGATAAGATGCATAAGCAGCCTATGCAGCTCAACACATTATTCCCTCAAGTAGAACTAACCAGGTTTAAAGTAAGTTTTAATGCAAGAGAAGTTTTCTACTGTTAAGCATGAGTTCACAGACGATAAACTACCATAAACAACCAATATCTTTGAACAGTGTGCAGCTTTCAGTCAAAAGAACTTTTCTTGTTGAAAAGAACTTCTCTCCTTGCTTCATGAAGTCACACAGACAGTAACAATAATATTTCATCATCATGCATAAAATAATCTACCACATTTCACTAACAGAGAAGAAAAGTCCTTGCTCTAAACTATATCTTCAACAGAAAAATCCAATATGCCTAGTAAAAATTTTCAATAACAGAAAGATCCAAAAAGTTCCTCATTCAGATACAACCAATAGAGAAGCCCACAGAACCCTCTGCAATACGTCTAGGCAACTGCTGATGCAATTCTCTCATTTTAGAGAGGACTCAATATGCTTAAATATTGCTCAAATTGCTTAAAGATAAAAATGGACCCTCATTGTGTGCTTTATATATTAATAACAGCATGACTCAAGAGTGAGTTACGGAAACATGATACGACAAAACAAAATCTAACAAAAACATAGATTTAGAACCCATATAATCAGGAATATCCATTTAAATACGAATCAAGAAGGATGACCGCCTATTTGGAAAATGAATTTACATAAAATCAAGATGGATGACTGCCCACTCAATGCCCTCATTATCCTTGAGAACAAAAATGGCACCAGACATTTGCAACACTCAGTACATGCTTTACATAGAGGGAGAAAACCTCCTAAGCAATCATGAAAACAGAAAGACCTAGACATACTTTACAACTCGACAATGGACAAGTCAATTCAAATATTTAATTAGTGCTTCCTGAGTTGAAGCTCACAAAACGTTCTATGAAGTATTAGATAACAAGAGAGAGGGAGATATACTCAAGTGATTACAGATGCACATGATAGGCTAAATGCAATAGTATTAAGATGCTGAAATCCATAGCTCACGAAGAGAAAAGCTAACAAATAAGGACATTCCTATTAACCATAAACATCTGATTTACCAAATATCTTCAAAAGGTTCAACCATACACAGTATTTTAAACCATCTGTTCCGATGGCAATTTAACCTCTGAACGAAGTATTACCTGCCATACATTTCCCATGCTGTGGCACGGAGTAAATATGAAGCACCAACCAGTTGTGACACAGATCCAGGAATAGAATTAGGTTGAGAAAAGAAACTGGAAGCATTAGATCTATTCCCAGGTTCAGTTTCTTCAAAAATTACTGATGAACCACTTTGTCTGTGTAAATTCTTAAGCCAAGTAGTACTCAATGAACCATCAGTTATCATCATGGAACTTTCAACGTCGAAGTCACTAATCAAATTCGAACTTAATCTCAGTTCCTGCAATAAGAATTGGAGGAAGCATGAAGCAGAATTAAGCAAATTAAGAGGTAAAACAAAACCATGCAGTTTGCGGACAGGTAATAGCAACACATATTCTAAACTAAAAGACATTACCTTGCAAACATTAACTGGGCATGTTATAAGCTTCATGGAAGCTTTGGGACCAAAGGATAGCACAGGTCTTTGTACATGCTGCACAATGTACCAGAAAGCAACAAGATTACAACGTATGTCTAATCCTCTCAAAGACTCCCTCCCTCCCTCTCTCCTGCACGTAAGAAATCCACTAAAGGAGAACTGACTGACCAAAACTACAGTTTGTAAAAACAGTATCACTGGCTCAAACACTCCACCAGACATTTCACTTAGTTCAGCAATCATTGCCCTTTCTCCTTAAAAGAAAGGATATGCATACAAGAATACAAGACATAAATTTATATCTCACCATTAAATGAAATTTAGCCATCGCAAGATGATTGGAAGCCACCAGTCTTTTTAACTTCAACATTTCAGCTCTCTTTAGAGATTCTTTCAAAAGTACAAAGAGCTGCTGGTGGATTGATGAAGACGTTCCCATGTTGGCAACAGGTGAATATGATGATCCAAGTAGTCCACTTGCATTTGATATACCAATTTCAGACAGCAAGTTACATATAGCTGCCAAAGTGTAGGCAAGACAGGTATCATTACTGTGCTGCACAAGGTAAAAAATTCAACCTCAGTGAGAATGTAACATTTGCAGTTTTACAATGTGTCTTTGTGCTAAAGACCCACACAGCTTCTCTTAGGCTAGCCCATGAACAAACTTAGGCTCCATTCGTTTGGCGGAAAATATTTTTCAGGAAAACATTTTCCGGGTTTTCCGGTGTTCGGGGGCGGAAAACATTTTCCCCCGGAAAACATTTTCCCCTCAATGAGGGAAAACATGACCAAATTGGCAGAAAATGATTTCCGCTTCTCAAAAAGCGGAAATCATTTTCCACCAAACTCCTCCTTCCAAGAAAACATTTTCCAAAAACACAATATTTTCCGCCAAACGAACGGAGCCTTAGAGCAGAACAACCGTATCTAAAACAATACTTACCATCAGAAAGGCTGCTAACTATTTCTTCCAGCAAACAAATATATAATTCAGTCTGAAAGCCAAGAAGGCTATTGTTTTCCAGCTTATCTCTAAATTATAGACCCAGAATTTCACAGTTTGTTCTTTTGCGGTGCCCCTGAGGTATCGTGTGAGAAAAGGAAAGAAGGATTAACTAAATGATGGTCAAATGTGCATTAGATGTAGCAGATTGCTATTTTATAGTAGCAATGGAAATTATTAATCTCAGACCCTTAACAGTCCATCGATTATGTTTCTGACAGTATACTTGTCAAAGTGGAAAATGAACTGTGGTTTAGAGTCAAATAGGATGCAATCCTCTCATCTTTAGACACATGAACTTAAATTTTTACATAAGGTAATCTACTCAAGTTGAATGATATAGAGACCGGGAGGTCAGTTGATGATTGGTCAATCTATGCATTCTCCTCACCCCCCATGATGACCAATCACACCCAGCCTCAGCTTCTTCAAACAAAAGTGAAGCATCTGAAATCGTTCTCTTCAAGCTCCATCATAGACAGTACTGACTAATCTCCAAAGTTGACAAAAATTGGCACCAATTACTTTCTAAATAAGTCTCTAATAGGCCTACTTTGAAAGAAAGTAACCTTACTGATCTCTAATCTTAAACAGTGACAAGTTTTCCTTCCAAGTTATTTTCTAATTAATCCACAATATATGTCCAAATATTCAGAACTCCCATGAACAGCAGGTTCTGGAAAACACATGGATATCTATATCATCACAAGACAGACTTACAAGGTATTGTCTGGGTCAACTATCTTGTAACATGCTCGTGACACATCCATAACTAATTTGCCCAAAAGGATATCTGGCCACACCAATACACATCTGATTCATTCTTAATGAAGAATAAATTCAATTTAATTGCCGCTAGGTTGTCATGTCAAGTTTTGAAACCATATAAAATGAAAGCACTGATCAGATGATAATATCAGTCAACAAGCTACTATTCCTATATAAATAACAGCAAAGAGAAACTTCAAACAGAAAAGAACATGAAATGAATGGCAAATTTGTATTGAGGGATGAGATTATGGATTACCTGTTGGGAGACACGAACTGCTTCAGTCAAAGCCTATACACCAAGAAAAGAAGAAAAAATGTTAAACTTATTAAAGCATGAAAAAGGATGCTGAACCTGATCGAATCAGACTTAAGGGAAACATGGAAACAGGGTTGGTTGCTGTTCTATCATGGATCATATGGATAAGACTGCTCTCCCGTTCTTACCTCCACAGCTTGCTTAGGATGACCAAAGTGAAAATGCAACATCCCTGAACATAATAAAGCAATCTCATATCTTCCAATATTATTGAAGCCAGATGAGGGAGGAATACCATCAAATCCTTCTATCCCTGCACTTTTATGTTGACAACATTTAAATTAGCATATTGTCAGAGATAATTTACTGCCAAATAGTCAGAAGAAGCTTCGGGATAGATAGATAGACAAGAATCCAAAGTTCAACAGAATAATAACTCAAGAAACTCAAAATTCCGAATGGGATTCTAGCTCAGAATTATCACAATCCATTAAGTCCTGAATCTGAAGTGATTAATTCACTTTGATTCCCTTCGTGAAGCAATTTTCAGGAGTGATCGAAAATACAAGTGGACATCAAATTATCGTTTTAAAGCCTGAGTTTATACTAAATTAATTACCTTTTTAGCTTCTTGCTAGTCCAAAAATAGAATAATAGTCGTCGTGATTAAGTCAAATTTTTTTAGGCTTTCAGCCACGACGTCTCCAATTATAACTAAAATTTCAGAATGGAGTAACAGCTATATAACTAAGATGACAAATTAAATGCAGGTTATGCATGGACTAGGCTCCACAACAACTGAAGCACCATGGCATCATCATTTAATACTAGTCATCAATATTTACCTATAATCAAAATATTTATGCAGATTCTCCAAAGCAGAGGCATAGTCATCATGGTATAAGCTGTTTAAGTATCGTAAAAAGTGTACCTGAAACCAAAGCCACCGCCAAATACTTCAGCTTCCAGCATAGATGGCAACAATTTTAAAGAAAAGGTCAAAAATAAAAAACCAACAACATGATAACTTACACGATGTAATTCAGGTGCCAACTTTTGAAGTTGTCCGAGTATAAACTCTAAAGCGTTTAAAGGGAAAGAGCTACCATGCCTGTCATTGAGATAAAATACAAAATCAAGAGCACTCTTGTTTAGAAACAAAAAAGAGAAAAATAAAAAGAAAGGAAAAATAGGAAAGAATTACTTCTCGATTGCATCTGTTTGCTCTAGCAGGTATCCTTGTATTTGCCAATTTGAACGCAGGAAAAAGCCATGATCAACAGCCCCAGACGAATCATCAAGTGTCATTGCATAAGAACTAGCCTCTTTCCCCTTTGCATTCTGTTTAAACATTAGTTTGGCTGAGGGTTCGATATCTGTATGTTGAGATTACCAATAAGTTGTTACTAGCTTGCAACCCTTCTGGTTGGACAGGTCTTCAACTAATAATAAACAGTAGAGCAATAGCACTGTAGACAAAAATACACCTTTTCATCCCATAAGGTGACTCCGTGACTTGATCTCAAGCAATCTCTATTGGCTTAAGCGAGCAAAAACAAGCCAAGACTTTGATAAGTGGTGCTTTCAGAAATATTTCTAAATATTTGTTAATAGTGATAATACCATGTAATGGCCTTCAAAATGTAGTTCCTACCATAGCCTTGTTCAGTAGTCTTCAGCATTTTAAGATGCTATATAAATAATCGAGCACCTATACCAAGGTGCACTCCGCACATAATTATCAAGACTGCTGGTATTCTTAGAGGTGCACTCTCACAAAGCATTTAACAACTTGCATGAAATGCATTACAAATATTATAGCTCTATCGCACGGTAAACTATGATCTTGTCAAAAATTACTTTTCTCATTCTTCCCACATTCACAAGCCATTACCAAAGGTTTGTCATCTGAACCATTCATCATCATTCAAAATTCTCTCTTAAATTACATGCAAACATCTGAAATAGTACTGCTGTCAGGAGGGCACTGCTAATAGAACATTTTTTAAGTTAAAGTTACCTTCAACCAAACCAAAGATCGGAGTGGGCACATGAAGGTGAAAAGGAATCCGCTCTCCAGCCTTCTTCTTAGTCTCAATTTCTTCGGTAACTTTCTCAAAAACAAAATTTTCGAGGTCCATATTTTCGTACTCTGATGCTTCCATAAGATTAACACCAGAACCATCTAAGTGGGCCTCATGAGGAGCACGGCTCGAGAGGACTTCTTTACAGTACAAAGAAATATTGGTCAAAAGATGGCAAACACCCTGCACATTTAACAATTCTATTGTCAAATTAACAACAATTGCTCAGATAACATTTTCAGACTGATTATCTTTTACCCCATGTGAAAAACGATATTTCGGGGATTCATGTGCTTGCAGGTACAAGAAAGTGAGAAAAGGAGAATTTAAGCAGTTCTAAAGGAGGGTAATTAGACTACCTCGAAGGACAGGAGATTAAATGCAAGTATGCAGCGGCGAAGAAATATTCCAAGGTTGCTATTTGGGTCCAGAATAATCTGGTCATCTTCAACAACACCAGTATCTTGGCCAGCAAGGACATCTGGGTAATATTTTTCATAAAGTTAGACTTACAATTTAACTTGTACTCTTGCAGAAAATTGAATCATTGGAACCAGTTCATGAGAGAACAATGCAACATGTCCGGTACCAAACTGTGAAGATGAAAAGATAAAGTAAGAATTTCCTGAGTAAAGGTTCAGCGTCCACTAGATGAGGCACTTTGAGCAAGATTGATAACCATATAGAATACTTCAAAATGTCCAAAGTACTTATGATATTTGTAGAATCCATAATTCAAGGATGATATACTTTTATTCAATTTAGGCATAAAACCAATTGGGAAAATGAAAAATGTTCACCTAAGAGTTGAAGGATATTGTCCACAAGACTATGTAGGATTGGGATTTCTAATCACTGTTTAGCTTCCCTCTTTTTCTGTTTTCTTAAGCTTCGCACTTCGCTTTTAGCATCACTCATAACTTATCATTACTTAACGAAGTGCAAGATGGGTAAAGAGGTCCAAGAGAACAATGAAGCAGCATGTCATACCCTGCCCTTGAGTATTTGCGGGAGGTAAATCACCCAGCATCACACTCATTATGCAAACGTGGAGAGAAATGAATAACAATACATGAACACGAATGAACCAAACTGACCTCGCATTTCCTTGAAAAGGTTAAATAGATCATCCGGAGCAGACAGAGAGGACAGCCTACTGAGCAAGTGGTCAGCTAACCAATCGATCGATGAGTTTCCAATTTCCCTCAACTGATTTATCAGGTCATGCACCTTTGGCTCCAATATATCGTCACACGACTGCATCATAGAATCACACATCCTACCGTAAAAACAAGCTCCGTACACTCACATGTGCAAAAACAGTCCCGGTCAAAGCTCAACAGGAGATAGCCAACATCAAATCGGAAATGCAGATAAGAACCTCAACCTAGGAGGAGCTCACGGAGAGTAACGGAGTACCTTGGTGAGGGCCAGCAAGAAGAGGCCGAGGCTGTTGTGCTGAGCGAAAGAGGAGAAAGGGAACGGCGCGAACAGTTGATTCGGAGAGGCGTAGACCTGCAGGAGTATGCAGAGCGACACTTTGTGCGGAGTGACGTCGAACGCGCCCGGCAACTTCACTGTTCCCGCCATCGCCGTCCGCTACGCGAGCATCTGTAGGTGCTACGGATTGATCGTTGCAGGCGACGGTTTGCGGACTATCACGGCGATGTTGACGCGCCCGAGAAGAGAAGGAAGAAGTCGGTGAAGATTTTTCCGGCGAAGCAACGTCGCTGGATCAGTATTTGCCGTGACGACGATGTTGGCGATGAAATGGTTTTTAGGGTTTTTTAGGGGATTTTCGAAAAAAGAGCCGGGAAATTGGCTCGGAATCCGGGTCGGATCATGTCGGCGTCGGGCACCCGCAACCTGGTGCTCGCAAAATTGGACCGGACCAGACCGGACCAGACGGGACCGGTCAGTTCAACCGAGAACCGATCAGGTCTCCGGCCCGGTTCATACTATGTCGCGAGTGGTCAAGACCTGCCAAAGGAGGGGCAAATATGCCTTATGGGAAAAAAACCGGATCTTGACTTAGATGTTGACTTTGTAAAATGGAAAAATGGACATGACATGGGATTATGGGAAAGTGCTTCTTAGCCCACACTATTTTGTTTCTGTCCAGAATTAATTTTTTATTCTCAGAAACAGATTTAAAAAAAAACCCTTTTGATAACGCAATTTTATTTTTCTATTTCTAGAACAACTTTTTGTTGCGGAACTAGTTATGGACCAAAAATCAAAACAAAAAAAATAGATTTTCTATTTTCTGGACGAGAAATGAAAACCATTTTAAAAAGAACCTGTCTTCTTTCTTCAAAATACATCTCTTCCTAAATTTGGCCCCAGTCTAACCTAATCAGATTAATTCGAACCGGTTCGGTCTGGTTCATTCTCGGGGGAACATAAAAAAAAAATCTAAAAAAAATGGAAAAATCATAAAAATTAGAAAATCAGAAAAATCAGAAAAAAATTAAAAAATTCATAAACAAATTTTAGAAAATCTGGAAAATTTCTAAAAATCTCAAAAAAAATTTCAGAAAATCCATAAAAATTGAAAATTTTCAGAAAAATTCATAAAAATTTCCATAAAATAAAAAAAACAGTTAGATTTCGGGAAAATAGGGAATTTGGTGAATTTTTTCAAAAAAAATTAAAAAATAAAAAATTTCAAAACTTCACAAGATGGCTTTGAATACCTGTGGCCACCCACTTTGAGTGAAAATTAAATTTTTTGACGTGTCCAAATGGTATTTTTTAAAACTCCTTAGTTTAGAGATTTAAAAGTGGCTTGATCCCCTAAAAAACCCCAAAAGGGGTTCTAAAAAAATATATTTCTGTTCTGGGAAATAGGAATTTGTGTTGTTATCAAAAGGGGTTTTGCTCCAGGAAAAAGAAATTTTATGCTGTTATCAAACGGATTTTTGTTCCATAAATAGAAATTTTTTGTTTTTATCAAACGGGTTTCTTTTCTCAGAAACTTCGTCTTAGGAACAGAAATAGAAAAATCTATTTCTGTTCCAATAATTGTTTCTAGAACAGAACAGTTATCATTCGCGCCCTTAACTAATCAAATTGTCTCATGGATATTTTAAGGGGCAAACATTATACTTAGGGCATGTTTGTTTCGCAGAAAATAAATAATTTAAAAAATATTTATTAAAAATAATGGCTTGTATTTCTTATAAAAATAAATCAACGAAAAATATTTTCATCATTTAAGAAAATATTTAGATATAAATTATTGTGGATAATGAAAATATTTTTCATTGATTAATTATTTCAAATTATATAAACGATCATTTTTTTTGAAAATATGTTTCAAATTATTTATTTTTCACAAAATAAACGGAACTTTAAAGTGGATGTCGTTTATTGTTTTCAAAGAAAAAAGTTTGTTGTTAGTACAGCGATTCGACATCTATTCTGCCGCAAGAACATTAGTAACCCATTCTTCCTATCTCTTCCAATTGCGCCATGTGAAAACTTGAAAAGTATTTGCGTACTACAATTTATTCTATGCTCATTATGGCAATAATACCCATTTTCGTGTCATCAAATCCCCAAATTCGTGCTAGTGCGGCAATAATGCCATCTTTCAACCAAACCAAATTGTAAACTTAGCTCACTATGACATGATATTCATATCTTTTCTCTCTATTCGCCAATACCCCAAGTTTGTATAAGTTTGGAATTTTGACGGCACAAAAAATGTTTGAAATGACCACCCGCCTGGGTGGCGCTGCTGGAGCGCGCACTCTTCCTCTCGCAAAAGGTTGAGTGTTCGAATCCCGGGCGCCGCAGGGTGACTTAACCGGTGGCACGTGTGTGGTGGCTAGCACGTGTCGCCCCCAGGGTTTACTCCCCGGCTGTCGGCCGTGCGGGGGTTCCCTGGGTTATCAAAAAAAAAATATTTGAAATGTTGGTGTCACGGTGGACAAGGTTTAGAATTCTTCAGGACACAATAAAACTTTTAGAGTATTGATACAATCTTAAAAAACATACAGGCTTTTTAGAAAATAAAAACACTTCCCTCCTGGGGACTAGGCGCAAATAAACAAAATAAAATGAGTAAAAGAGAAAGAGAAAACGAGAGACAAGAGTAACGTAGGAAAGACATCACCATCTTTCACCTGCAAGTCCATCGAAAACCTAACAGCCTCCTTGTCGGAGCCAGACTTGAACCTCCCTCGCTCGCTCGCTCGGCATCGACGAGGACTGTTATTTTTGCAGGCTGATTCGGCTCCCTGGAAGCCTCCGTCCGACTTCATCATGGCCTCCAATGGCGCTGCTGCGGTCAGTTCCGCGGCACTTCCAGCTCGTAGTCGTTCATGTTTTTCTTTTTTATCATTTTTTTTTGTGGGGGGGTGAGAAGCTAAAGGAATTGGGATGATCACGGTGTTTCCAGAGAGCCGCGGATGCGGAGAACAGCTTGGACAGGATCAAGCGGCAGCTCGCGTCTGGTTCCGGCAGGAACTTGTTGCAGGGCCCACTTCTCAAGCGATCCGAAACTGTATTTCTTCTCTCTCTCTCTCTGTCCGTATCCGTGAGATTCTTCTGCGATCTGGTCATTGTTCTGTTGAATATCGCCTAGGTTTGGGTTCTCACTGCTGTACGGCCGCGATTTGAATTGGGGTTTCCACCCTGATCAAGCTGCCTCAATGTGGCTTATGGGTCCTTCCTTGATCACTGCGTGAATGGAAATTGCATAGCATCTGTTGCCTTTTTAGAAAAAGGGTCGCGTCGTTCTTTCTTCGTCCCTCTAATTTTGCGAATGTGATTTGAATTAGTGATGTGGGGGCGGTTCAAATTAGACGAGGGCATGTGCTCGCTTAAAATTTGAAAGTGAACTATTCTCGGAGTAGAATTCAGAAGGGCGATCGTGCACGGTGTATAAGAGAGCCAGTGTTTCATAGTTCGGGGTAACGGGTGTTCTATCTGATGAATTAGTAGTAAGAACCTGTTCATCTGGTGTCACAGAGTGGCTGGAAAAGTTTGCTAGCTCTTTGTAATAGACAAAAGAAGTACTCATCGATGCAGTAAAATTTCTCCATTTTGATGCCTCTCTAAAAAATTACATGACTTCCATTTTCTGGAGTCTGGTGCCCTATGGAAATTGAGATGTTTTTATCATCATCGGCCAATTTACTCCGACAGCTCAAACTATAGATGTCCTCCCCTCTTTTTACTCCGAGGCAGTTGCCATAGGGGAGAAATGAGATCTATGTCTTCTATTGTCAAGCAAGAAATTCGGCTTTTTGCATTTCGACTTTGAATATCTTTGAAGTTAGCTTGACTTTTGTGGAAGAAAGGCACTTAGACCTGGTCTTCCAGTTTAAAATTTATATCCATCTTACTTAGTGGCAATGGTACTAGATAATCAGCCGGGGCATGGGCACTATAAGTTTCACTAGCTCCACTGATGAAAGTGTGTCTACTTAAAAAGTTTTACCTTTCCCTGGCACGTGATCTGTCTGATGAAAAGATCCTGCATGTGATTTTCTCTTCTTGATAGCTAAGGAAGTGGAACGAGCGGTGGGTGATCCTAGACCCAACAACTGGAAGAATGGAATACAAGTTAGTCATTTCAAATTGGAATTTTCTGTGCTTTCATTTGTAAAAGTCTGTATTTATCATTTAAATTTCTTTGTTATTTGTTCATATCAGAATTAGGAGAAATGAGCCAGCTGTGAAGGGTACCATAATATTCGATGCTAATAGCACCATTACAGTGTCTCCTGTAAACTTCCAGTAAGATTTATTCTTTCGGAAATTGTTCTACATGAGATTTCTGTTCTCGTTGAGCTAATTTGAACTTTGCTTCATGATTTATGGATTTTAAACCTTCTATTCATCTATGTTTCAGTGGATTGCCAAAGTACGACGGCTGCTGTTTCTGTATCCTCTTGGCCTAGAACTTGATTTCTGGCTGTGAGCCTGTTATCGTCAATTGTAAATCTTCAAGTTGATATGTTTAGCATACAGTTTGCTATGCATCTATGTGCTTCTTAACCTAATTTATTAGACATTGGGACTCCCACAAAGAAAGATTACTTTCTATGTGCTGAAACTCCTGGTGCAGCCAGAGCCTGGGTATCTACTCTTCAGTAAGTTAAATCCTGCGTTCTGTTTTCATAGTTTAACAAACATTGCCTCATTTTCTTATTTGCTGTCACAGAGATTTTGAAAATTTACATGTAAAGGAAGTTTTTTAAAGGGTTCAGGAATTCTGTTACTCTGGTGATTTGATCTTAAAGCTGAATCAGGGAGAAAAGGCTGAAGATTTGTCTTGGAAATAATGAGTTCTCCACTATCAGTGGACCTAATATAGATTTCTTTTTTAATAGTGAATATCGCAGATCTTCACAAATGTATACATATCATCACTAAAAATTTCTCATAATCAGTTAAAGTCAACCTATATTTTAGCCTTCGACCAAAAAAAACTATATTTTTGCTATAGTTTTGGCAGGAGGCTTTGATATCCATCCATGAATTGGATCGTCATGATATGGATTTCTGTTGACTATATACCAAGGTCTATGAATTTATTTTTGTGATGAAGATTTATTTGTGGAGCATACACTATGTCTTTGTATAATTATTTTCAAGCCATAGTAGATCTCTCTTCACAATATTTCATTATCCCCAATTTAATTCTTCGCTATCGCTACACTTTTCCTCTTGTTTTAACCTAAGAAACGCTTAGGTCTCTCTGTGACCATATCAGCTTTTATAAACATCTCTCTCTCTCTCTCTCTCTCTCTCTCTCTCTCTCTCTCTCTCTCACGGTTCTCTATCTTTCCATCTTCCAACAATCAGGGCTACCCAGTTGGTCCTGAGGGCTCATAAAGAAGCTGTAAATTCCTTAAGTGGGAATGGTTCTGCTAAATTAGGAACAGTTGCAACTGTAGTTGCCGCAGCTAATTCAACAGCATTGGAATGTTCCAAAGAAATTGAAGCAGCAATGCAGATTTCTATGAGAAATGCTCTGGGGATGATGACAAATAAGCCAATTGATGGTCCAGTAGATGATATGACAATCATGAAGGTACAAAATCTGAACTCCTCTAAACTTACTCTTAACGCAGTGATGACAGGGATTTCTATGTGAATACTTGTCGGCATGACGAGATCCTTTCCTTTTGTATTCAATTGTTCCTCACTTTGGGCATTGAACATTTTGGTGCTTTGCCTTTGTAAGATACATGATTCCTTGCACGTAATGAGTGGTGATCCTTTCTCTATCTGCAAAAAGATTGGACTTTTGCCCTACTCAAGGGTTATTAATTTGCATTTTATCCTATCTGTGATTATACTGAGCCCAGCCTGGTGGAAATGGTCTCAATTTTAGATCCTTATGCAGTTATCATAATTGACGGGCAATGGTAGTTCGCATCTCTTTTTATTACTGGTGTATTTGTTGCATTATAAATGGTATAATATTTTGCAGGAGACACTTAGAGTAAAGGATGAGGAACTGCAAAATTTGGCCAGGAGTCTTCGGGCACGGGATTCAACTATCAAAGAAATAGCAGAGAAGCTTTCAGAGACTGCTGAAGCAGCTGAGGCTGCAGCATCTGCAGCTCACATAATGGACGAACAAAGAAGAGTAGCTTGTGCAGAAATTGAGAGATTGATGAAAGATTACGAGATTCAGGTGGAAACGTCAAAACTGAAGGTAGTTCAGTTTTCATGGCTTGGATGTTGTCCAACTGCCCTGATGAGTGTATCACACATTGGTTATTAGGCACCAAATACCTAATAAAGGATGCATGGAACTGCCATCTAGCATAGATAGCCGAGTTCTATTTTTCTGTAGAGAGTTTTGTTTTCCTTCCGATGATTGGTCTGCTGCTAATCTGTATTTAGCTTTGTATGTGCAGTTGAAAGAGTCTGAAGGAAAGATTATGGTTCTTAGCAGAGAAAGAGATCAACTAATAAAGCAGAGAGATTCTGCTCTTCAGGAGGCACAATTATGGCGTTCTGAGATTGCAAAAGCTAGAGAGCGTGCTGTTATCTTGGAAGCAGCTGTTGTCAGGGCTGAGGAGAGGGCCAGAGTTGCGGAGTCAGATGCTGCTGCTAGAATAAGGGAGGCTGAGCAGAAAGAGTCAGTTGCAACAAAGGATAAACAGGAGCTTCTTGAATATGTGAATGTCCTTCAAGCGCAGCTTCAAAGGTACAATCTTTACTTTTGATGACATCCATGAAGAGCACCAGTCCCTATCGTTTTCCTAGTTGCATCTCTTAACTGGTTGTCATGTTGACCTATTTGTATACTATACATGTAAATTCATCTGAACATAGATTCGTTAGGAATAGTTGGAATGGTGTGGATACCCTTTGTTATATGATGATTAGATCAGTTCTATCTTATTAATGGTAAATCCTAATTTTATTGCTGTCACTCATCTAAGGCCACTGGCTAAGTTTGGTTTTTCATTGCTGTGTGGCTGATTTAGAATTAGTGAATCGATTTGCTTTATTTGGACAGACAACACATGGACACAAAGCAGGTTTTTGAGGAAAAAATCGAGTCTTGCTCAGATGTGGGAAGTGCCCTTCCATTGACGAAGCATGTAGATTCCTCGGAGGAGAATGTGGATAAAGCATGTCTCAGTGTCTCTCGAGCAGCATCGGTTTCCGGAGAAAATGTCATCCATGTGACTGGTGATCAAGAGAATCTCCGGCCAATTGCAGATGGGGAGTGGAATGATATTCAGGCTACAGAAGCAAGGATATCTGACGTTAGAGAAGTTGCTTCTCAGGCAGAGGGACGGAGCTTGGACATTCCTGTTGTTAGTCAACCAGTTAATAATGATCAAGGGCAAGGACAGAACTCATACCATCAGTCTTAATGTTTGGTCGTGTGAAGAGACTGATTCAACAAATAAAGTAATCAGCAGAATCAGGAAATGTAAACATAGGGAGTGGCGCTCTACCAGAAAAGGTAGGCTTTAAGAGAATATGAACGTCAAATCTTTTGGAGTTGATTCTTTTCTCCCCTTCTGGAGTTTCAGTAATTGTTAACCTTTCCTATAGCATTGGTATTTAAGAATGTCTACCAGAGGCCATTCTGATTATTCTGCTGGGTAAGTTGGGGTCAACTGTGACTCCTACGACGTACATGTAGAGCGGATGATTTGAACTGAATGTAAAATTTTCAATCAGTCTTGAGGTTGCTTGAAATAGTTAGTATCTTTGTGTTTCAGATTTTTTTAATTAAGGTATAAATAGTTAATTTGTATATGAGACATGTTTATTAAGAAGGATTATTAAGACAAGGCGTGTTGAGAGCCGAAACATCTTTTTTTTTGGTCGGGTAGAGCTGAAACTTGGGTTTGTAAAGAGGGGGCTGAATTTTTTCCTCTACTGAGGATCGTGTGGATAATACTAATGAGAGTTAAAACTTCGAGAGGGCCTCTTAACAGACTAGGATCCATCCTAATCCGAACTACAGGATCCCTAACCTCCCAAGGACCGATGCCCTAGAAAATTGGAAATAGTCTAGCTGATTTTACATTGGAGCCCACCGCGGTTGTGTCAAAAGAGTTCCCTTAGACGATGTAGTCTCTTCAATGTTTGCACAAATTATGTTAGTTATGTTACCTGATGGTGATTCAACCAAACATATTGCCCCATGAAGTTATTCAAGGGTATCTGACCCAAAAAAAAATGTTTATTCAAGAGTCAACCTTCATCGCTAGGTTACCCTCCTTCTTGATTATGATGAAGTTCGTTTGAGCAACTTCGGCTCTGTTGGAGTTCCAGTTTCTCTACAATATCGTCTAGTTTGAGGTTCATGTCATCGTTTGCAGACAACCTGGTTCCTTGATCATCTGAAAGTAGTATAGCTACTTCAAGGCTAGAAACCCTCATTATGTCCATCTCACGACAACCCCCCACCGCACCTGGTGTCGGGACCACTTCTCGTTGCAGAGGAGATTAGATCGACGGATCAGCTGGGAGAAAAGTGTGCATGTTTAGTCACTGTAGTGCTGAATGGCCAAGCCCAATATGGCTTACTTTTCTTCTGAATGTCAACATGATGGTAACAAAAGAACCGCTGTTGTAAGCGTGTAGGACCCTTGCTTTCCATGACTTTCGGTAAATGTTTGGTGGCTTGTGTTGTATTTGCTTAGACATCGAGAGATATCCAAGTCAAGTGGTTTGCCAAATATCTGCGACATTTTTCTAATTGAGGGAGAAATAGAAAACATGCGATTGACTGAGATTCAATTCGCGCCCGTAGGAGTGGTTCTCTCACGTCGTGTCGGTCATTTTCTCAAATATTTGCTTTGTGACTTTTAGCCACCCAATGCAAAGAACCTTGCAGAATAGGGTGTCCTTGGGATAATTGTTCGGAAAGTCCTAAATCTATTGTACGGCGGCCAATTCAATCCTGAAATAATTAATAGTGTCATTTTATTCATAAACTTTTTGATTATTTGTCAATTTAGTCCTAAACTTTTTTAAAATTGGCCAATTTAGTCATAAACCTATTATTTTGGATATTTGGTTGAAATGACTACATTGGCAAATCGTCAAGAGGTTTAGGATTAAATTGGCAAATCATCAAAAGGTTTAGAACTAAATTGGCGCAACTGAAATGTTTAAATTTGAATTGGTCTCCGTACAATTGGTTTAGGATTTTTTGGACAATTTTGCCGTGTGTCCTTTGCATCAAGACGTAATCAATTGAGTCAATGGATCTCTCTCTCTCTCACTCATTAAGCATACGAAATGAAGTGGCTTAACTCATAATTGAGAAAGTAACACGAAAGAGCCATTAACAGTATTAATCGAGGCTGTATGTCGTGAGGAAGTTAGACCATTTACATAGTGTATGCCTACTTATCCCGATACAACATGATTTGGCGGAAACCACATCAGGGCTGCTTAACGGATGGCTTTACTGTTATGGAAAACAAGCAGTGTTTATTTAGCAGATTCTGACATCTACTTGATGCCCCTTTATCTGAGAGAAGGGCCTACGAGCTCGATCGACCAAGAAACGTTAGTTTCCGCATTTATCTCCATTCGAAAGCTTGGCAAGGATCGATGGCGACCCGCTCGACTACTGACCTTAGCTCATCCCAGCAGTTACCGTGCATGAGAAGATCCTCTCCATTCAGATTCCAGAATCCGGAGTAGGCTGGCGCTGCGAACGGCCCCTGAGATATCGAGTTCAATTGAGTGAAGAGCAGGTAGTTCCGGTCATCGAAACGGTCCATGATGACCGGCTTCGTCTCATTGTGGGTGACGATGGCCGAATCCCCGAAGCTCACGCACTGCTCAGCAGATTCAGATTCGAAGCTGCTTGTTTTAGAGCTTGAGTCAGTTGGGTTCTGCTTGAGGGTGGTGTTGTGCTCTTGCAAGTTCGGCGTGTACTTTCTGTGTGATGGGATTCTCTTGAAAACCCTGCATAGTGTCCAGACCTCCTGCAAAGCCCACCAAAGGAAGAGAATTAAATTCAGTTTTCAATTTTTCTTTTGGCCATCGAAAGTCAAATACAGTAAGAACATGAGCATCAACTTTTCGTACACATAATCTGTTTTCTGATATGAAAACGGGCCAACCATGTGTAAATGGAGCAGGAACATGCATCCGCGGGAAAATAAGATGGTATATGAACTCATCTTAGAAATTTCAAAATTGTACGACCGCCGATGGAATAGAATATTCTCGAGTAGACTGGTTCACATTACATTCCATGATATATTTGACCACTTTATCAATTAAAAGTAAAGATCAAGAAGATGACCCTTCAATCTGACAATGTTGGGCATGCATATAGATTGTAAAATGAAGATTGTAGTTTATTTGATAAATCTTTTGACGCTGTCTAATATGTAAATTAGAAACAGGCTTTTATTAATTCGATCATTTTCTATCAAAAGTGAGCTAAAGACTTTAAAGGAATAGAGAAAAAAAATATACTTAGCACAAAAAATCAGATGAAAAAGAACAATAACTTTGGATATAAAATAAATGATGATTATGTTTCTCCTCATCATTCCCATGCAATAGTGTAGATGATCATTGCAAAACTCTAGTCGACATAATCAAGAATGTTGAGCAACACCACAGCAAAAATGGATCAAGGGAGAAAATGAATGGAGTGAGAATTCTTATTCAATTGACGGCGGAAGTGAGAAAATGAATGAAGTGAGAATTCTTACGGCTTCTTGAGCAATGTTCTTGGCGGAGGAGAGACTATCATGGGCGGCTTTCCCCGACAGTGGGAGCCGGAACTCATGCATCATCCAGTCGGTCTTCGTGCCTTTCCCGGCACTTCCGATGTAGTAGACCAAGGACTTCTTGAGGCCGATGCAGTCGTGGGGCTCTTTGGCCGCGTGTATCGGCTTGTCGATGCCGGTCGCTTTCCAAAACCCGGACCCCGTGACTCGGTTGGGCCTTATGCTGTTCCTGTACTTTCTCCCTCTCATGCAGAAGAAGTACCATTCTTTCTCCCCAACGGTGCTTGCTTCTTCAAATTTTTCACAATACGACAGTGAACTTTAGTGAGATACAAGTTTGAAATTTTCTATGTAGTTCACACACTCAGTATCAGGTAGAGCTCTAAATATACGTATATACGTACGTAGGTATGTAATTTTCATCGTGAAAAGAAAAAAGAAGTCCCATTTTCTTGTTTACCGGCTACAATCATCATTTTTTCTAAGAAAAGGAGACTATGTAGCTTTTCATTTTATCAGGCGATTAATCTTCCTGCTTTTCGCAATGGCACCGAGATGCTCCTCATTCGGCTCCAGAAATTTTCATACTCCGAATCTTGTAGGGCTTATGTACACAAACAGCCGAATGAGGTAATCATTTTCTCGATCAAGTGTTGGAGAAAATTTCTCAACCTTTTTGATATTGGAGGAGATATAGGCAGACCGCAATTTGGAAGAAGTAAGTTCAAGGTGTTTAGTGATCATACTGTGATTCTTTCACTTACCATTCGCAGTTTCTTTAAGGTTATTACATATGAAGTAAGGAGGGATCTGTCCGAGAAGAACCATCTGATGATCAAACCTCTAAGAAATGGATAATATATATATGCAGATAGTGATTCTGTAAACCTTTCACGTATAGTAATTAAAAATCAGTAATCTTTTTTCTGCTGAGCAAGCATGTACTACTAGAATCCAGTTGACCGTCTTGTGCGTCATCGATTGTTGCCGGCTAAATAAGTAGCTAGCTTTTATGGATAAAACATCTCCATCATAAAGTAATTCAATGAATATTAATCCTTTGGTTGTTCGAACAGATTCTCAGCTCAAACTGACCAACAAGACAGTCACATGTGCTCATCTATGCATATCGAAACCAAAAAAAATTTCTTCTTTTGATATTTTCTCTAACTCAACTTTCTTGGGTCGAATCACTTATAGGATGCATGCTTTGAGCTGCAGAATTATTGGAGAAATCAAGATGAGACATGTTAAGGCCGTCGATGATCTACACCGATGTAATATTCCACAAAAACGATTGAAAGAGATGATTTTTCTGATCAGTTCAGTATGAAATACACAAAACTGTATAAAGTAGAAGGCCAATGGATGCAAAAAAGAAACTTACTTGGAAGATCCCAAGGGTCGTACTTGTAGATATCGACGTGCTTGATGAGCTCGATGCTGAGAGGCTTCTTCTCCACTTTCCTCTTGAGGTAAAACGCGACGAGCTCTTCGTCCGTCGGGTGAAACCGGAACCCCGGAAGAGCCGTCCCCCCTCCATCTTCATCCTCCTTAGTCCTCTCTCCACTACACTCACTTATGCTCTTTTTCTGCATAACCTCCATATCTCTCGCCCTCTCTCTCTCTCTCTCTCTCTTATTTCTTTCTCTAGTAATCTTTGTTGTCTCTTCGGAGTGTCCTAACTCATCATTCAGGTCTCGAAGCAGAAGCTTCTTATAGTGTGTGTGGGAGATGAGATGTTTGCATATGAGAGAGAGATCGATCCCGCGGTTTGGTTTTGGTCAAGAATGGACTTTGATTATTAATATAAACCATTAAATGATGATGGAGTCGCCATCCCAAGAGAAAGTTCTTTATTTCCAAAGAAAAAAGAAAATCGGCTGGCCAGGCTCGTTCCACGGCTGACATGATCGACTGATCTACCGATCACGGATTAAAGTAACATACGGTATTCTTTCTCTATTTATCGTAAATACTTTTATCAAGCGCTAAATTCGCGTCCTCTCTCCTAATTTCAACCTTACTGTTCCGTCAAGAATGGTCGAAGGTAAGAGAGAGAGAGAGAGAGAGAGAATAAAATGGAAAGCCGCTCCACTGCTGATGCGGTGAGTACAATCAATCAGAGCACGGCGAGTCTGTAATTTGTAAAGCCATGGCGTTTTAAGTAAACGAAATTCGCCGAATCATTTGTTTTTTTTTTTTATTATAAACGCGATTGTTATACTAGAATGAGTTTAGAGCCGCCTACGTCGTGATGATAAATATTGACTCTATCAACAAGCTCACTTCAAGGTCGTAATATGTCTGGTGAAAAACCTGATGCAAAGGGGTTTTTTCTTGAACTTTTTTTGAAGTTATTATCGTTTGATTGCGTAAATCATCTGGAGAAAGTCAACCTGAGCGGCCCTGATTGTTTGACTTATTCAGGCTGAGTTCCGCCTTGCTTGTCCTCTCTGTTGGTCTAAAATATCTGAAGATTAGGGTTTCGTAGCGTGATTATATTACCTTGTTTAATTTAGATTAGATTCTAGAGGATTCAATAATCATGTCGCTTCTGAAATGAAATTCCACCCCCACATAAAGAAATTGTAAAAAAAAAAAGAAGAAGAAAATTTGTTCAAGACCCTATTAATTAAAGTAGACTAGCTTGGCGAATTTTCTTCATTTGACTCGGAATTTGGAATGTAGTGTGCTTGCTTCCTTCTTCATATAGTTGGTTAATATATTGATAAAGTCTCGCACACATGCTTCTGTTAAAATACTCATTTTAATAGTGCATCGAGAAAGAAGAAAATTCAAAGTCACTGTGGACTATGTTTGCACTTGCACATATTTAGGATTCTAGTAGCCCCCCTTTTTTTATTTTGCATTTTTGAATTACTATCGGTTGACAAACCGATCAGATATAGAGAGAGAATTCAAGACCTCGCGCTTTTTTGCGCATAAAATCCTCGTCATTTTATCGCTCAGCCAATCCCTTGAATGTTTCTCTACCATATTAGTTTAATTGAACGTTCTATGTCTATGTTAGACACGAAATTGACGAGCAAAGCGGCAAAGAGCTTTGTATCAACTTATGACTAAATTGTTGGGATGTAGTTCATGCTTCCCATCGATAGGAATGGACGGGGTCTTGCTCTTTTATTGATAGTTTGAGTTGAGCCTATGAATAGTTACTGTACCGCCTATATAAATAATCTATTTTTTTTTAATTGAGACTTATAACAGAGAGGTGGGAGTATTAATTATAGTGGAATCTTCTGTTGGATATAGTTCTAACTTAATGATGAACTAGGATAAAACCTTGTGTCTCGATTTCTCTTTTTCGCCTTTACTCTTCATTTCGTTGTGTTTGTATACCTAATCCTAACATGAATGGGATGTTATTAATAGCCTCTTTTCTAGAAGGTTGTCTTTGTAGAAATTTAAGAATTATAAGCTGAATTCTTGCCAAAATCCAAAAGTATAGCCGAATATATATATAACCATCGAGGACTTGACCTTGATTTTGCAGACTAATCAAACTTATCCCAGGAGAAAAATGAACGAGGACATTACGTACACAGAATTTTCTTCGAGGGTGCGATAAAATTCCGAGTGATGTGTGAAATTAGAAGCATAATTAAGTTATGATCTGTCGCGATCTCTCTAGTACAATCGTACCATCGAGCAATCCACCATCTGAACATGCAATTTTTTCCTTGCTTAGTGTCCTGAGACCCAATGAGTACAAGGCAGACGCAGCCATACCAACTCACGCAACAGAGAGACCGAGAGAAGCTGGACCACTTATGGCAATATGATTGACTTAGTAATTGAAAAATCAACGAGTGTGCGAGCTAAGCACACGTCATAGGTTTGATTTTTCATATCATGATCAACGAATAATTTCATATTCGAGCCACCCATCCGGATTATGGCTTGCATCTTACCTAATTCATAAGTTTAGTTGGGTATTTCTCATAGGTCGAATTCCATATAACTTGGCAAGCTTTCGATTTCTAGGACTTCCTTTGTGTTGTGATTTAGCAGGCTTTTGATTTCTCTTAAACCCAACCAATAATCTGACTGAATCTCGTGTTTACTGAAGTTTCAACTTACACACGGTCTTCCAAGTATACTTTAGTGTCTGTACTAAAGTCTGCAACTGATCGGCCGGTTAATCACGTATGCGTACTGCAGGCCATATGGCTGTATCATACTGATGCAGGTTGTATATGTACGTAAGATCCTTCTAAGAAGGATGACTCGTTTTAGGCACTTGTCCCCAAGCAATGCCTAAGTCCTCATCAGGGTTGACCCAGCATCACTAATCACGAATTAATGTTGCTGGATTTTAACGGAAGACTAGGGCAAGGTCAACAAACACCGCTGCTCGACATAAATGAATTTCTTGGAAAAAATCTTGGTGAAGACCCCACCCTTTCTGCATACATCTTTCACCATTGGCGTCCATTTGGATGCGGCCCGTGTCCCTTACTATATAATTATCATTGAGAGAAATAAATGCGAATGCGATCCACGTGATAGTGTTGCCTGACATGGTCTCGTGAATATTCTGAGTTATAAACTCTTAATCGCTTCATCAATCCAGTACAGTGGATTCGTTGTGTGTGTTTGGTAGACGATCTTGATTGTTAATCTCTTCTGATCATGAGCTAATGCAGATGCGTGCCTCTTGTATCCGATAACGATATTCTTCATGGAGAAATGCTAAACACTGGCATATGTGTTGTTTAGGGTTCTCATGAGCTCGCAAGGACACATACTAGGTGCATACTTTTACGGACACGTAGAAATTTAAAGACCACAGAGTCATCATCGACACATCACTTTCGCGTGCCGTGTCCATGTCGACCGAATAATAGTTTGAGGCCAGATATATATTTTCCAGGATTGCTTTCTAGAGAGACCCTGGCATATGCATGGAATTATGAGGACTGCTCTCTCCATACTGAGCTTTTGTAAGTGGCCCATGCAATGGAAAAACAATGTACACGGCCAAGAGGAGAGAGAGAGAGAGATGCAGCAATGATAATGAAGGGTGCAATTAGGTTTCAAGTCAATGGAGAGAGAATAGAAAAGCATTTATTTTGTTTGGGGGCACGACTATGCCCCCCCCCAAAAAAAAAAGAGTTGAGGAAAAGTCCAAGTCCTTGATTGATATTTTGCTTGGGTCAAGTCCTCGGCTTTTTGGCTCTAGAAACGCCAAAAAAGTCCATTTAGAACCTTCTTCTTTCGTTATCTGACAGACTTGGCAATGGAAACCCTCGGTTTTCATTTATGCCCTCGCAGGAACTTGTGAAACTTGTCGACTCTGGCCCCAGCAGGAAATGCCACTCATCTCCCACCGTGACATCTTTTGATTTTAATTGTCTGTGTCGGAATTCTGTGTCATGGTGTCATTCGGCCTGATATTTTTGAAATCAAATTCTGGGAAGTTGCTGAGGATTCCACTGTGATATAATTAGAAACCAATAAGGTACATGTCCATAACAGGACAGCACCCTTTTGTTGATGTCTAAGATTATTTAATTTGTAGGAGATTTTCCATGTGTCTAAAAGGAACCAAACCTTTTGAATTGATGTTACTAGGGTTTGGCTCAAATCACATATGATTAATTCAATATAATTTTACACATCTCTCTATCTCTCTCACACATGCAGTCAAAGGAAGAAATCATACATGTTAGATCAAATTCCATTTGATGGCTGTAAGAGCAAGATTCTCCATCTTGATTAATACATGATACAGTCATAGAACCATACAAGACGTTAGTCTGAACCCAATAATGAGGTTCCATGACTTGTGAGATGTAAAGGTCTCAACGTCTCCATCAACTCATTTACTTTATAGGAAACTTGCTTTGAGTTCTCCTACTAAAACTCTCTTTGTTTCTCGAAAAATGAATCACTGCAAAAAAACATGAATTTTTTCACGGAATCTGTCGTCGCAAATTTGCGACGATCTTTAAGACGGATTTTGTTTCCCATCGCAAATTTGCAACGGAAAATAAATCCGTCACAAATTTGTGACAACCACTTTTCCATCACAAATTAGCGATGGATTTTGCGACGGATTTTGCAACGAAAACGAATTCGTCGGATTTTGGGACGAAAACGAATTCGTCGCTAATTTTTAGTTTAAGACGGAATTTTTCTCCGTGATATCCACCCCACCTGTCAATTTCTCTCTCTCTGTATTGATTCCTTACATCCCCCTCGCTTTTCTCCCTCTTTCGTATCTCTCAATAAACCTATCCGTGTGCGCACAAATCAATCTCGGTAAAGCTTTTCTGTTGGTAAGTATTATAGCTAACTTCATGACTAATTGGCGACGAATACAGTTCGTCGTAAAACTATTCATCGCTGGATTCGAATTTATTTATTTTATTGACTTTTTTTTTGTTTTTTTTTCATTACTTCTTCATCGGTCGCCAGACCTCGCCGGCCATGGGGGGAGGCCGAGCGGCCTCGGCGGCCATGGGGCGAGGTCGCTCGGCCTCCCCCCATAGCCGTCGATCTGATTTGGGGGAGGCCAAGCAGCCTCGCCCCATGGCCATCGGTCGACCTCGCCGTCGCCCAGATCTGGGGGACGGCGAGGTCGACCGATGGCCACGGCGAGGCCGCTCAGCTTCCCCCCATGGCCGTCGACCTCGCCGTCGCCCAGATCAAGGGGACGGCGAGGTCGACCGATGGCCACGGCGAGGCCGCTCGGCCTCCCCCCATGGCCATCGACCTCGCCGTCGCCCAGAGGGCGAGGCCGCTCGGCCTCGCCCATGGCCGGCGAGGTCGAACTCGCTGGCCTCAGCCGGTCGCCGGACCGGCAACGGGAGAAAAATATAGGAAATTTTTTTTTAAAAAAATTCGAAAAAAATTAAAAATTATAAAAAAAATGAAATCTTAAGTGATTTTTTTTGTACGTGTCTATTTGAAGGTCTCACAATCCAAGTGAACACTGCAATTCTCATCAAATTGACCACTATCTACTACAAAGATTTCAGTCAAATATTTGGGTAAGTCTTCTTTACATGGTATTTTTTCATTTTTTTTCAAGTTAAAAGTAATTGTTGCGTCAAAAACAAAATTTTAATTTTCATAATTTTATGATTTTAATTAAGAACAGTAGATATGATATTTTTAATATTTTATGAGATTTTTTTATTTTTATACAGATACAATGCAAAGAGACAGGGCTTGAATGTATAATAAGAACTTACCTGGACTTCGAAGATTGACCAATGAGTTTCGTACTGGGTTAGAACTATTTTTAGACTTTACTAGTAGTAAATATGAGTTCATGGATGGAAACAAGTTAAGGTGTCCGTGTAAAAAGTGCAGTAATGGTAAATTTCATGTGTGTGATAAAGTTAGAGAAAATCTTTGTAGATTTGGATTTTCTCCGAACTATTATAATTGGACTTCCCATGGTGAATCATTTATATCTGATGATGGATATCGAAGAAGTGATCAATTTTTAGTTAAGGAAGAATGTAGCTATTATGATCAATTGAACTCATACGAGAGGATGGTGATTGATGCAGCTGGTCAGAATTTTGTTTCAGAATCGAATCATGCAAGTACTAGTTTTACTCCTATACTTGAATAAGTGGGTACTAGTCATGCATCATAATTGGAAGAGATAAAAGTAACGGGTTTTGATGAGAATGTGTGTAATGAAACTTTTCCATCTAATCAGTTCTGGGAAGTGTTGAAAGCAGCAGATGAACCTTTTTGGGCAGGTTGTGACAACTACACTAAGTTATCAATGATAGCAAGACTGTTAAATATCAAGACAGAGCATAATATGTCTGCGAATTGCTTCAACTTTTTTGTTGAAGTAATACGGGAAACAATGCCTGGTGATAACATCATGCCAAGTGATTTTTACAATATGAAAATGTTAGTGGATAACTTAAATCTTCCGGTTGTAAGGATTGATGTATGTAGTAGGGGTTGTATGTTATATTGGAGAGATGATGAAAATGCAGAATCTTGCAAATTCTATAGCTAATCTAGGTACAAGATTAATAGAAGGTAGGGTCGTAATCAGAAGCGTAGACCATGCAAGCAAATATTTTATCTGCCCTTAATCCCCATATTGCAAAGGCTTTATGTATCTCGAGCCACTGTTGAACACATGACTTGGCATGCAAATCATGAAATAGAACAGGGTCTAATGTGTCATCCTTCAGATGCAGAGACATAAAAACATTTTGATAGAACATACCTTGAGTTTGTGATAGAGTCTCGAAACATCAGGTTAGATCTCTGTGCTGATAGATTTGCTCCATTTGGGAAATCAGGAAAAAGTTATTTATGTTGGCCAGTTATCTTAACGCCGTACAATCTTCCACCCGGTATGTACATAAAAACACCTTATATGTTTTTGACATTGATCGTGATTGGCCCACAAAATCCGAAAAAGTTAATATATGTTTATATGCAACCATTGATTGAAGAGTTACAACGGCTATGGGATGAAGGTGTCCTTACATATGATGTTTCTACCGATCAAACATTTGTAATGAATATTGCTCTTCTTTGGATGATAAATGACTTTCCAGCTTACGGAATGTTATTTGGATAGAGTACAGCTGAGATCTTAGGATGTTTGATATGTTTGGAGAAATCAAAGTCATTTAGATTAAAACATAAAAAGAAGCTCAGCTATTTTGACCGTCACAGGCAATTTTTATCGATAAATCATATATTCAGAAGGAATAAAAAAGAGTTCATCAAGAATAGGACCGACAAAACACCTCCACCATTGAGGTTGACCGGCATTCAAATTTGTGAGCGGGTGCAAAACTTTCCAACTGTTGTTCAGAACCCTCACGGCACGGCTATTGCGTACAGAAGTACACATAAATAGACTAAACGCAGTATGTTTTGGGATCTATCATATTGGAAAGCCCATCTTATTCATCATAATCTTGACGTCATGCACATAGAAAAGAATATTTTCGACAATATCATTAATACTGTGATGGATGTCACTGAAAAAATAAAAGACAACTTGAACGCAAGAAAATATATGAGAGATATTTGTGATTGGCCAACACTAGATGTGGATGCAAGCAATAGGGGACTAAAACCAAAAGCAGTTTATATGTTAGATAAGGAGCAGACACGAGTTGTTTGTCAATGGTTGAAATCTGTGCAGTTTCCTGATGGATATACTTCAAACCTCGGGAGATGTGTTGATTTGAATGAATGCAAGTTTACAGGTTTGAGAGTTATGATTGTCACATATTTATGAAAAGACTAATTCCAATAGCTTTCAAGGAAGTTCTATCGAACTTTGTATGGGGCGCCATTACAGAGTTAAGTAATTTCGTTTTTTGATTCGATGGAGCATCTCTTTGTTCACTTGCCTTATAAGGCCAAAGTTGCAGGTCCCGTCCAATTTCGATGGATGTATCCATTTGAGAGGTAATTTTTTTTTAAAATAAAGTTCAAATTGCTTTATTATATATTATGTTCTGATAAGCTTCTTTCTATTGCAACTAGATTCTTATATCATTTGGAGAAAAAAGTGAAGAAAGGCATGTGTTGAAACTTCAATTTGTAATGAATATATTGTGGAAGAAGTGACAACATTTACATCATACTATTTTGAGCAGCACGTGCAGTGCAAGAGGCGGAGAGCAGGCAGAAATGATGAGGGCCCCATTGATCCCAATTGCAAATCATTCTCTATTTTCAATTATTTGGATCGACCAAGCGGCGCATGTACGTTTCATTACTTAACAGGCGAAGAATGACATGCAGCCTATACATATATTTTACTGAACTGCCCAGAAGTCGAGCCATACTTCGAGTAATTGTAAATTTGCAAATATATGTATTGTGTGTCAAATATTTGCTAATATATAAATGGTATTTATTACTAGGATTTTCCAAACTTCAATGTATGGACTACAACCAAATGAGTTTAACCGTTTGTGCGATGAATAATTTGCAGCATGGTTAAAAACATATGTAAGTTGCCTATGGACCAAAACCAAGTTATTAATATTTTATACATCATTTATTAAAATATATATTATTGACTTTGCGTGTGTAACCTTAGGTTCACAGTAATCAAGATGCACTTAAAGAGCAAGGATTGCTATATCATCTGTCATGAGGTCCACAGTTAAGAGTACAAAGTTGGCCAGCATATTTCATAAATGGATATAATTTTCACACTCAAGAATATGGAATGGGAAAAGCCACGATGAATAGTGATGTGTCTGTTCGGTCATTCAATGGTGGCAGTTCAAAAGATAATTTTTATGGCTTGTTGGATGAAATCATAGAGATAGAGTACCTTGGACCATTAATAATGCGGGTTGTGTTATTTAAGTGCAAGTGGTTCGACCCTATCAAAGGAACGAAGGTGCATACGAAGTTTAATTTGATTAAAATAAATCATAAGAAAAAATATATGAAATATGAATCATTTGTCTTGGCATAACAAGTAATTCAAGTATATTATGCATCATATCCTAGTTTGAAACGTGACAAAGCTGATTAGTGGACTGTATGTAAAATCAAAGTATGGAGAAAAATCGAGGAATACCGGAAGGATAGAGCCTATAAATAAGAGGAAGTTTGTAACACGGTTGAAACTGAAGAATATAACATTTCAACTTTACGAGATCCATATGGAGCAATGATAGATGTGGATCTAACTGAAATTTGCGAATTAAATGTAGAAGATAGTACAGAATCTGATTTTGAGACGGATGATGAAGATGATGCTCATGAAGAAGATGAAGATCAAGATCAAGACGAGGACGAAGACGAAGACGAACATGAAGATTAAAATTTTTGTGACAAAACACTAATGATGTGTAATTATTATTGCGACATGTGTTATTTTGGTTGTCATAATTATTATTATTGTTCTTGTTATTATTTTTATTGTTATTATCATTATCATTGTTGTCGATTATTCTTATTATTGTAATTGATCGTCGGAAAATTTATCGCTAAATGGTGGCAAGTCAAATATTATTCGTGCGATGACATTTGTGATATTCTATTTTCTATTAGATTTGAATCGTTGCTAATTTCGTCGCTCATTTTACGACCAAAATACATTTGTGGCTACTGTTCATCGAAGAATTAGTGCCGGAAGTGAAATTCGCGGTAATTTTTCGAATCCGTCGCAAATTCCGTCGGAAATTTGCGACGGATTTGAAAATGCCATTTATTTTTGGAATCCGTCCTTAAATCCATCGCAAATTTGCGATAGAGAATAAAATCCGTCGCAAATTTACGACAGATGAGAAAATTCTTTTTATTTTTGCAATTCGTTGCAAATTTGCGACGGATTTATTTTTCCGTCGCAAATTTGCGACAGATTTTGCGATGGAAAAATAAAATTTGCGCACGTTTGAAATTTTTCTCCCTTCTCTCTCTCTCTCCCCCCCGCCCACGCACATGCCCCCTGGTCACGTTCGCTCAGACCTTTCCCTTCTTCTTTTTCTTTTCCTTTTTCTCTTCTTCTTCTTCTTCTTCCGTTTGTCGTCGCCCGCCGCGGCTCCCTCGCACTGCCTAGCCACTGCAGGCCAGTCGACCCACCGCCGCACACCGCTTTCTCGCCGACCCAACCGAGCCACGCGACCGCCTATCGCCGGTCCACCCGAGTTGTCCGACCGCCGCACGCCACCTTCTCGCCGACCCAACCGAGCCGCCCGACCGCATGCCGCCTTCTCCGCCTAGACCAAACTGCCAGCCCACCGTCGGCATCGTCGCCTGCTCGCCCGGCAGCTTGCAGCCGCCAGTGTCGCCGCTCCGCCTGTGTGCTCGCCGCTCGCCTCGCCGAGCTCGCCACCACCCAGCTCGCCCGCACGCCTCGCCTAAGCTCGTGGTCGCCGCCGTCGCCGCCCAGCAACCCCTCGACGTCGTCGCCGCCCAGCAACCGCCCAAGCTTATAGTTGTTGCCGTCGCCGCCCAGCAGCCGCCCGACGCCATCGCCGCCGCCCGATGCCGTCGCCGCCCAGCCGCCACCCGACACCGTCGCCGCCCAGCCGCCGCCCGACGCCGTCGCCACCCAGCCTCGCCCGAGCTTGTAGTCGTCGCCGTCACCGCCCAACAGCCTCCTGACGCCATCACCGCCCAACCGCCGCCTAACGCCGTCGCCGCCCAGCTCTACTGTCGTTCGCCCGGCCATGGCCGAGCGCCGTGTCGAGCGCCTGGCCGACTAGCCGCCACTTGCGGTCGCGCCCGCACTGAGCCCACCACTGGCCGACCGGCCATTTTGCTCTATTGTTTGGTTTTTCTTAGCCTTGAACCAAGTAAGTAACTCCCTAAACCCTACCTAGTATAATGGGTATTAATTAGACTTGTTTAAGGATTGTTTAGTATCGGATTGGTTAGCTAAATTAGGGGCCGATTTCAGGATTGCATGTGGCTTTGATTGATGTTCGCCTGGTTAATTTGTCGATCATGTGGCCGATTAAGCATTCAATGACAATCGTGTGGTTGATTAGGGTGCGCATGGAATGCATTCCGAAATAGAATAACGATCGTGTGGTTGATTAAGCGTTTTTTCAGAAAATGCATAAAAAATGAAAAATTTTGGAAAAATTTATAAAAATTTCCAGAAAATAACAAAAATCATATGTTGAGAAAATATTAAATTTGGTGAATTTTTTTAAAAATAAAAAAATAAAAAATTTCAAAACTTCACAAAATGGCTTAAAATACCTGTGGCCACCCACTTTGAGTGAAATTTAAATTTTTTGAGGTGCCAAAAAAATTAAAAAATCAAAATTTCCATAACTTTACAAAATGGCTTAAAATACTTGTGGCCACCAACTTTGAGTGAAATTTAAATTTTCTTAGGTGCCCAAAAAAATTATAATAAAATAAAAAATTTCAAAACTTCATAAAATGGTTTAGAATATCTGTGGCCACCCATTTTGAGTGAAATTTAAATTTTTTTAGGTGCCCAAAAAAAATTAAAAAAATCAAAAGTTCCAAAACTTCACAGAATTGCTTATAATAACTGTGGCCACCCACTTTGAGTGAAATTTAAATTTTTTAGGTGCTCAAAAAAGTTAAAAAATAATAATAATATAAAATTTTTTAAAACTTTACAAAATGGCTTAGAATATCTGTGGCCACCCACTTTGAGTGAAATTTAAATTTTTTAGGTGCCCAAAAAAAATTAAAAAAATCAAAAGTTCCAAAACTTCACAGAATGGCTTATAATAACTGTGGCCACCCACTTTGAGTGAAATTTAAATTTTTTAGGTGCTCAAAAAAGTTAAAAAATAATAATAATATAAAAATTTTTAAAACTTTACAAAATGGCTTAGAATATCTGTGGCCACCCACTTTGAGTGAAATTTAAATTTTTTAGGTGCCCAAAAAAAATTTAAAAATTCAAAAATTTCAAAACTTCACAGAATGCCTTAGAATATCTGTGGCCACCCACTTTTAGGTAGAAATTTTAATTTTTTTAGGTGCCCAAAAAAAATTTAAAAAATCCAAAATTTCAAAACTTCACAGAATGGCTTAAAATACCTGTGGCCACCCACTTTGAGTGAAATTTAAATTTTTTTAAGTGAAAAAAAATCAACAAATCATAACAGAGTTCTGTTCTAAAAATCAATTTCTAGAGCAGAATTAGTCATGTTTTACCAAACAGAATATAACTTTCAAAAATCAATTTCTGGCAACAATTTGATTTCTGGAGCAGAATGGTTACCATTCGCACCCTTAGTTGTTTAATGCTAATCGTATGGTTAATTAGTTTAATCGTGTGGTTGATTTGCTTAATTGTGGCTGATTGGTTAACTATGGCCCGATCGTGTGGGTTGATTGATGATCGTGTGGCCGAGAATGAAGATCATGTGTCTAAAATTGATGTTTCATGGTTGATCTTGTACTTGATGATTGATCGTGTGGTTTGAAAGTGGATCGTGTGGTTAATTATGGCTATTGTTGGCTTAGCATGGCATATCGTGATCATATATTGATGTTTGATATCAAAATGAGTGCGATTTATAGTATATTTGTTCGCAGGAAATTGCACGTCATAAACACTCGGCATTGGCTAATTAAGAGGATACATTTTCTGCTTCTAAAACAAAATGGTAAGCTTCGTCATGTACGTCATTATGTGTTCGTAATACGTGTTCATATTTTTTTACATATTTGTCTAATCTTCCTACTTGTCAGTATAAACATGGAGGTGACATGCATAGAAGACCAATCCCTTCCTCGTCCCCGTCCCCGTCCCCGTCCCCGTCCCTTTCCTCTTCCCCTGCCCTTTCATCTAACCCTCAACCACTATATGCTGATAGACAATATGGACACGTTGGCCTTTCCTCCAACACTTAAGAATATGTTAGGGGACTTGGACACATGCGAACTGAATCTCCTTCAATTCCATCTCCTTCAGTTCCATCTCCTTTAAATCCATCTCCTTTCGTTCCACCTTATTATTTAGCGTAATAATCGAATAATGTTGAAAACACAGGTGAAGAAGATAACCGATTCATGATATGCCCATTTGGAGATTCATAAGTACTTCATTTTTTTTAAGTATATGCAATATTTATGGTTTTAGATATAGATGTCAACTGAATTGTCGATGTTACACAATATCCATATGTTTGCAGATTCACGGATACTCCGTTTATTATGAGGGAACTGAATAAAATAGTAAAAAACTATTGGATGGGGCAGTATATTAATTATAGTAATGCTCCACAAGAAGTGAAAAATTTGTAGTGGAATGAGTTCAAGATAAGTTTTAGATATTCTATTTTCTCACCAACTAATTTTGGTGTAGTATATTGATGGTTAAGAATGATGTAAAGTGACCAGATATTTTCCCCGAGATGACTTTTACAAAATCTATCGCCGAATTTTCTCGTGCATGGTAATGGATATGTGACCATCATAATAACTTTAAGTTGTTTTTGTATTGATTGCAGTGGAAGTTCAGATGGGATGAAGAGGAAGAGAATGAAGTGAGAAGAATTTTTAAGAAGAAAGTCGGTGATCATATATGAAATGTGATGAATAGAGCGAAGATCAAGCAAGTGAAGCCGGCTTTCATTACAGCTGACAATTGGACAAAAATTAACAGAATTTTGGAAACTGAAAAGAATCAGCAAATCAGTGAGCGGAATAAAAAGAATCGATCTTCTAGTTCTAGTGAAGGGTCTGCCACATATGCTGGAGGCTCTATCAACATTGGGAAGCATCGCAAATGAATGGTAAGTCTATTAAATAAGCTATAAGTTAATTTAATTCAATTACTCATGTTTACATTTTGTAGGCATATGAATTGGGGATGGAACCGACATTTGCAGCTATATTTGAATGCACATTTCAAAAAAAAGATAAGACATGGACTGGCGATCGAGCAAAAGCTATTAAGGTATGTAAGGTTATACTTTGGACTTTATAGAAATTAGAATGAAAACCGTGAATGCTTTTAATATTTAT
>CM062220.1:22368416-22474415 GCA_031216235.1 Syzygium jambos
AACTGTGAATGCTTTTAATATTTATGGTAGTTATATATAGGGTTAATACCACGAAAAACCCTAAACTGGTACACTTGTGACAGATTTACCCCAAACTATTTTTTTGACCATAAAAAGCCCCAAACTGGTACATCTGTGACAATTTTACCCTAAACTATTTTTTTGACCACCAAAAACCCCAAACTGGTACATCTGTGACAATTTTACCCCGAACTATTTTTTTGACCACCAAAAACCCCAAACTGGTACATCTGTGACAATTTTACCCCGAACTAATTTTTTAATATTATTTTTTATTTTTTCGAATTTTTTTTTAGTTTTTTTTATCTTATCTTTTTCCTTTCCTTTTCTTTTTTTTTTTCCTTCATCTTTAACCTCAAACAAAAAAAAAATTCAGGAAGTGTGAATTTGGTAAGTTATATTAAATTGAAATTAAATTCGTAAGTTTGTATCTATAATTTTTTTCTTTATAATTTCTTAATATATCAATTAGAAATAGTACAAAAAATTCTTATTGCGTTTTATTTATTATATATTTCAAGTGATCATATTGATTTATGAATCGTCATGCGCATATAATATCTCTCATCTTATATATAAAATATATTATTTTTGTAAATTAATCTTTTAAATTAAATTGGCAAGCAAGACGTATAGAAATTGTTGATCAGCTGTACTCCAAGCTTAAGTAACAAGCTTGCGTTGGACCCCATCAGTTTGCCTATCCACTTGCACCCAAAAATAAGAAAGACACAATAACAATATAATGCCTTTTTCGCGAGACATTTAAATGTAGAAAAAAGTGGTTGGCATAAAAATTCATGCATATAAAAGAAAGTCTTTCATTTAGCGTTTATGTTTTTTTTGGGTCAAAATGTAGCATTTATGTTATGTGTCACGTTATTGTGGTATCAATTACAATATAACAATCCATTGTTGGTCCAATGAAGATGAAGGAAAAAAAAAGAAAAGGAAAGGAAAAAGAAAAGAAAAGAAAAGAAAAACTAAAAAAATTCGAAAAATAAAAAAAATAATATTAAAAGATTAGTTCGGGGTAAAATTGTCACAGGTGTACCAGTTTGGGGTTTTTGGTGGTCAAAAAAATAGTTCGGGGTAAAGTTGTCATAGGTGTACCAGTTTGGGGTTTTTGGTGGTCAAAAAAATAGTTCGGGGTAAAATTGTCACAGATGTACCAGTGTAGGGTTTTTTATGGTCAAAAAACAGTTTGGGGTAAATCTGTCACAAGTGTACCAGTTTAGGGTTTTTCGTGGTATTAACCCTTATATATATGAAGTTATTTTATTTTCATCTATATTGTTAATGTAGGAAAAATATGATGATCTTTTAATGAGCAATGCTAGTGGTGGTGATGGTATTGCTGTGTCTGAGCCATCAGTTGATAGTATGACATTATGGGTGGAGGCAACGGGTGGGATGAAAAAAGAAAAAAATATTTGGGATGAGATCCTTGTCAAGGGTATACATGACGAATCATGCTACAACTTCATCATCTAGTGCGGCTGTTCGAAGGAGGACACGACATGATGAGCAATTGACCCAAGAATTAAACCAATTGAAAAATATACTTGTAGAGAAGGACGAAGAAATAAATGACTTGAAACAACAAATGCAAATCGTTATGCGACACCTCAACCTCAATTGCAATGAGGCTCCTCCTGTACCTCCCGCCAATTCAATAGGTGATGGGCACAATGATGCTGAGATTACTGATGATGATGATGATTTTCTCGGTCCTTTCTAATTAAAATTCTCAAAATTGGGGATAAGCTTGCTTTACAATCTTTTGTGCCATAAGTATAGTTTGCCCAATATGTTCCTGCCCTACAATTACTTTCTGTGCACAACTCTCTTACAACTAGGTTCTTTACTTGCGAAAAACTGAAAATTTAGAGATCCTAGGATAACTTGCTTGTTACAAAAAAAATCATGATATTTGACCATTGTAGAAATACGTGCCTTAATTAACTTTGAGTCCTCTCTTCCTGGGAATTGGTGCTGGTAATTCACCTTTCTAAATCATTAAACTGTTGAATGCTGTTTGGAGAAGAATCTAATTTTTCGTAGGTGACAGAAATACGGTTTACAAGAGTGAAAAAACTACAATGGATGTCAAAGTTGACTCATATTCATATGTAAGAACATTGATATTCGTCCTGAAACGTTTTTTTGTTAACCCTCTTATTTGTTTTTTTATACCTAGTTCTACATCCATGCGTAAACGCTTCTTTTACATTATGGACTGATTGAATATCTTTATTTATGTATCCACATTTCATCAGGTGTTGATAAAAGTGACTGCTTCCGGTGTCCTGCTGAGTACCAAAGCTGCCCAATCTTGTGTCTGGTTTGTCGATTTTTTTTTAAGCAGAATCTATGATTGTCCCGCCTCCTTTGAATGTTTTGAATGTATTATAAAATTAGATATCAAATAGCATCATGTCAGACTTTGCAACTTTGCATGTATCATTATTTTTTGCAGACTAGCATCTTTCCTTCAGTTATATTTTTCAATTATATGGCATTGTGTCAGCTTTGTTCATTTTCTTTTTCTGAAGCGGAATCTATGGTTGTCTCGTGTCCTTTGATTGTTTTGAATGTATTACATGATGTTCATTAATGCGTAGCTATTGCTATAGACAAGATTTGATGGCCCAAATGGTGTATAATTTGCGACGAATTTTGCGACCAATACAGTTCGTGGCTAATTTGCGACAAATAAATAGAGACGAATTTTCCGACAAATAAAGTTTGTGGCTAATTTGCGACAAATTTTGCGATGAATAAAGTTCGTGGCTAACTTGCGATGAATTCATTACAACGAATTTTGCGACGGATAAAGTTCGTGGCTAATTTGCGACGAATAAAGTTTGTAGCTAATTTGCGACGAAATTTCTGACGAATTTTGCGACGAAATTTCTGACGATTTTTGCGACGAATAAAGTTCGTGGCTAATTTACGACGAATTTTGTGACGGATAATGTTCATGGCTAATTTGCGACGAATAAAGTTCGTGGCTAATTTGCGACGAATTTTTTTTCGTCGCAAAAATTTGCGACATTGAATTAGCGACGGAATTTTTTCCGTCGCTAATTTCGTTGCAAATGCGATTTGTGACGGATTTTGCATTTTTTTTCGTTGCAAAAATCATCGCTAATCCCTTATTTTTTTGTAGTGAATGATTGAGAAAATATGTTCCTAAAAATCATTGTTTATATCGCATGAAATAATTAGATAATGAAAAGTGTTTTCATTATCGATAACAATTTATATCTAAACTATTGGGATCGCGAAACAAAAGTTCGGATACCTTCATCTAGAGAGATTGCCAAGAGGAAGGTCAAATTACGTCTGTCAACATATCTAGTTGGATCCACCTTCACTTAAAAGTTTAAGCTAATGAGTTATGAGACAATTAGGATATATTAATCGCTCCACACCACACCAATTCTCTGATGTGAGACTTCTTAACACGACTCACACGTTCATCTCGACATAAACATTTACGTGGATGATGAAACTATTTTTTTAGAAAAATATCTTTCAAATTATTTATCTTTGTAGTTCTTTGGTTAACATAAAAAATTCACAAAAACGGCGAGAGAGTCGAAACTCTTTATCTCCCGTAACTCTCTAGTTCACGTTAAAAGTCCACAAAAGCATCAAGAAAGTCAAGCTCCTTCTCCACCGTAACTTTGCGGTTCACGTTGAAGTTTGATGAAAGTGACGAGAGAATCAAAGTACTATATTTTTTGAAATCACAAAGGTGAATGATCATGTTTCCTCTCTTTTACTAGAATTGGCATTCACCGGCTGATCTACCTCGTAAATATTGCTGGTGCTCATTTACATTTCTTGTCATAATCAAGTTCATGGTTTTGAAATGCTGCAATGAGCTTATTTGCTATTTAACATTTAGTTCGCACAACATTCCTAGATTTATTGATGGAGGTTATCTCCATTTGTGCATTTAGGATTTCTTTAGTAGTGAATCATAAGATATTATTATTATCTTCGATTGTACATTTTCGTGTTTATTTCACACTAATATGCCGTGCATACCAAAGAAAGAACAAGATAGTATATGAAGGTATCCAGCTTTATTAGTGCGATTCACCAAACAATATATAAAATATAGCAAAATCTCTCGATTTCTTATCTAATCCTATTTTGTTTTATCCTAACTAATAATCCATACCACCAAACACAATTAATCTAAGTTATTATAAAAATGAGTGATTTGCAAACTATCAAAAAAGTTGGAAATTTCATAGTAAGTCACCAATAAGTGAACTTCAAAAAAAGAATCATTCGAAAGACATAGGGCAGAAATGTTTAAACCTAGAAATAGGGGTTGTGGCTCGTCGTCTTTTTCCTTTGCCGCGCCCTAAAACCCTTAATATCCCGCTTTGATAATCTAATGAAACATTTTAACATGTCCGAAATCAAATCAGTGATTAAACGCTTAACTTTGGATACAACAGATCTCGCATAACAATCACAGCTTCTAGATTCCTTAGAGGCCGCACCCGGTTTATGAGTGGAGCTTTATCCAACTCACGTAAACCGATAGATTTAGCGAAGCCGAAAGCTTCGGATATGTACTCGTTACAATGGGAAACAAACTAATGAATTTATAAACTATATGCTGCTAGCGGCCAACATCCAGATTGGATGAAGGAAAAACTATTATGCAACTGATTTTAAAACGAGACCAATCACAAATCAGAAAGTGACAAATCCAAAAGGAAACGTGCCGACAAGAATTTATGCCAAAGTTAAAAATGTTTATACACGAAATCCAGTTTCTAGATTAACAGTATCGTGCATGGGTGATACTTCGATCAAATACTTGAGTTTATCTATCACTGTTAGAACCATGTGAGCATAGATATCATGTGCTCTAACAGTTGAGATTGACATATATAACTTCATTCGCTTCACTTAAAAAAGAGAGACGTGTTAATCACTCGAATCGCCGTTTGAATCGTCGTCTCTTATGACGATCCATTCTAATGTGTGAGAGTAAAGCATTTCGTTCGTCGACGTCACGTGTTTCTTACCTCGCACGCCACATATGTGACTATGAGCATTTTAATCGCGATATTGCGTACGATTATTAGATCATGTATGCAATTATCATCTGCCACAAAGTCTTTTCGTGTGATCGAATGTTCTTGGAAATAACAAAGGGAAATCGACAAGGGTTGCTGTCACAACAGGGTCCAACCCCTAAGTTGCTGAAATCAACATGCAAGCGTAACCATCCATTGAAATGAGAGGCCATCGCTCTTTATCTAACCCTCGTCTTGATGTTATGAAACACGTTCCCTCTCGAAGCAAAGTCAATTTCCTGGAGTCATCACTCGGGAAAAAAACCCTTCACAAAAAGAAGCACACAGTGCCTCAACACCTCGATTTTCTTCCTGGTCGTTTTCTGAATGATTTATAGTAGGAGTGAGCAAGATGGACCGCCCAAACCGAGATCGCGCGGACTAGACCGGACCGACCGGTTGGTCCGGTCCTCGGAAATATCGGTTCGGTTCCCGATTCCTAACATTGGAATCGGTTTCCGGGCGGTCCAGTTTCCGATTCCAGGGTGGGAACTGGACCGATAAATATATATATTTTTCTAATTTTTTCATATATATAACATTTAATATATATATATATATATGAAAAAATTTAATAACGGTCCCATTGGAACCGATTGTTCAATTTTTTCATATATTATATATATTTTCCAATTTTTTCCATGGCCTTATGGGATTTCGGAACAATCGGTTCCCAATTCACAAATAATATGTAAAATTGGTCTCATTGGAACCAAACCGGACCATCGGTCCGATCCGGTCTACAGTCCCAAGACTAGCTGATTCGGTTCCCGGTCCTAAAAACTGGGAATCGGTTCTCTTAGTCTAGTTCCCGGTTCTTGGATTGGACCTGATCGGATTGAGAACCGCTCACCCCTAATTTAGAGCTAATTGTGACTAGACATGTCAAACGGATAAGTCAGGTCGGGTTTAGATTGGGTCGGGTTTAGGAGAACTCATATTTAAACTAAGATGAGAGTGCCAAGTGAATGAGCACAAAATTAAATGAGGGCGAGAGAGATGAGTTAAGTTTAAATAAGTTGTAAACCCATTTACGTCCTTCGCCCGTGAACTAATTGCAATTTATTCAGTCAAGTTCATTGTCTTTAGCCATAAATCATCTTTAAAATAATGTAACATGTTGGGCAATTCTAGTCACCCGAAACGTAACTAACATAAACTTCAACCTGGGACACCTCACCATGTGCATGAACCCCGAATTTCTAATGACCCGACAACCAAAATCTGAGAGGGCCAACTTATATATTACATCAACGTACTTTAGAAATATAAATGTGCACCATCCTTCCACTTAATAGCTCGAGTTTTTACGTTGGACCTTCTAACAAGGGGTATGAATTATTTGGGCAAACGCCAACGGTCGCAGGACATGTCTACATATTAACGGAATTGTCGTACTGGTATCGTACGATGAACGGTTCGCCTAGCATGGCGTTATAGCACAAATCGCCAGCTTGACATCTCATCTTTATCTGGTGTTTCCCGTTCGTCTTTGTCAGTATGGTGAAGTCCACATCCTGCCTTTCACAAGTATGGGCCGGCTTGTGCGCGAGAAACACCCAAGACATAGATTCATTTGAATGTTAATTTGTTTCCTGATGGTTTGAATTTTCGGAAAAAAGCAACACGCCCGACACATATAATATTCACGGCTATGCTAACCGGTCAAATCATTTCTGTTCAGGTCGTTGTGAATTGGATCGTGGGGTTTTAACTGATGTTTTTGACCTACATGTTCATGAACGCAGAATTCGCAAGATTTCAAATGGGGCTGCTCTAGCAACTTACTTTCTATTCCTTTCTTGTCGGAGGACACAAACCGTGTGAAAATCGAGAAAACGTGCTTACCTCATTGGAAAAACCTGCGCACTGCTAAATTTCTAAGTGTGGAATCTGCTTCCTAAGTACTATGTACACATTTAGAATGATATCTTGGCCCTTTTAATGGCAAGTGGACTTACTTGCCATTAAAATAGACCCTTTTGCTCATGACTTGACTTTTTGTTGAGGTGGGACAAAACCAAAATGCCAAAGAGTAAGCTCTTCACCAAAAAAAAAATGCCAAAGAATAAGCTCATGTGCTCTTCAGTTCTCATTTAGAAACGCGGGCCAAAGAGTTTTAGCTAATCGCATGGATCGTATCCCAGCTGAGGAACAATCTCTTGACGTTACTGATCAATGCAATCATCGATACGCCTATCTGTCTCTTCAACTCATGATGCTACATTGTGCACGTAATATATATTGAGCAAATAAATATAGAGAGAGACTAATCGTGTGAACTATGACAAATGATAAGACTTAATCGTGGTTTGGTCGTTTAACACAGAGAAGGAAATTCTTCAGAGCCGGATTGGCAAGTACGCGATGAATTGCCATGAAAATCGAGCATAGCTTATTGTGAGACTCATATTGCATGGGTATGGGACTAAAATACAAGCCTGATATGTGTGGCCACGGGACACTTATAACTTGATGGGTTAAGCTTAGGGTTAATAATGGTAACAAAGCCCGTTCAGACCTCATTTCATCTATCAACTGAAACAAGTGTTCCTTCTATTAACACAATACCCACCTGAAAGACATCAATTGTCTTTTGATTGTTTATTTGTTTGCACCTGAGAAACGATGTTATAGTCGCCAATTAACTGGATTAATACGGACACAAGTACATGTGCACTCACTACCTCAACACACTTAAAGGTTCAATATCTGCAAAATGCTGTTGAGATATTGTGTCATTTAACATGGAGCATAGTGCTAAAAGCTCAGGATTTACCGACTTTGATGAGATAAAGTTATGAAGACACGGGAGAGTAAAAAGAGTAATCTGTTGTCTAGACAAGATAGAACCATGAGCAGACAAAACGGTGTATTCACCATCATCCTGAGGAATATCCATTAAGCATGAAACATATCCATGTATTAGAGTCCTTCAGCAATGCTACAGGCCGATGAATAAGCAACCCGATGAATAAGCAACCATTTGCATGGCTGGTCAAGCAGAAATAGACCCGTGCAAAAATTCAAGTATTTCCCCCAACGAGACAATTTCCATCACCTGGGTACAATGCAAGCAGCTATCTAGCAGCCAAAATGGCTGAAAGCAAAGATTGCATTCAAAAATCACAAAGACAGTTGCACTGTCAAGCTAATGTTGAAGTAAAATTCAGACCTTTACTCTTCTTGATATGTCAACCACATTAATTACAAGCACATCTTGAGCATAGATGCATAGCCAAATGAGAAGCAGGGGGAATGGATTCGCTAGAATGACATAACGGACTCCGAGTGGGCTGAATTTCGAAAATGAGATAGAGCAGTGTCACTTTCCTCATCCCTTTCAAAAGTTATTGGCATTCCTTTAGGTTGCTTCCTGGAGGCCAAGTAACATAAAAATATGGTTCAAACATTCTACAAGAAAAGCAAATAAAAGCACATGCAGGAATGGGTCTGCAATGCAAGTCAAGTCCTTGGCAAGCAAACTTTCTAGGAGAAAAATAAAAGGTGCATGAATTATCAGCAGAACAGATAAATGTGAAACTCGATGCTCAATGCAGTTCCAAAACATGTTGCTGCAGTTGATGTCTAGACCAAACATGTTCATCTTGCTGTTTATATTTCATCAAGTCCACATCAAATTGCCAAAAGCAGAACAGGCTACACGTCTACCACAAATGTTGCCATTGAAGAAAAGACCAGAACCTAGTGCATTGCAAGTTTCATCCAGCCAAAGATTCTGACCTCCATTGCTTTCCTTATCCCTTTTGTCTTTTTTACAAAGCTTTCAAGGTAAGGGTGTGCAACTGCAGTTTTAATTTCTTGGTTTTGAGTCACTACTTAAGCAAATACCTATAATGTCGTGCCAGTTTTCAAAATATCACCATGTCAAAATGAAATTCAAAGTGTCAATAAATACCTTTGAGAGAGAGAACTTTCCTCAGACAACGCCTTTTCCAACCTTTCCTCAAATGGCGTTGCGTGCCAACTCACCTTTTGATCCTAGGGAAAGAAAAACAACAGACTGATTGTCTCGAGGAAAAAGTTTTGAGTTAGAATCACAAAGGAACAGACAGGCCACAAAGAGATACCTCCTTATACTTGTTAGTTGAATTAGGGATCCCATTACCATCCCACCACTTTGGCAAGGTTGGAGTTTCATTTTCATTCCAATGTGCTGCAACAAGACCGATGATTGGCCTATCACCAGGAGTACTATGAAATTGGGATTTTCTGCTAGCTACGGCTCTAAATTCGTGATCATCGCCATGCCCTTTTTTTTGAGGTGGTTTCAACCAGGAAGATAAGCTTGTTTCCACTTTCGATTCTTTTCTTGCTGAAGTTTCTTCGATGTGCGTCTCAGATTTTTTCCTTGTGCTTCCAGGTTGCTCAGAAGAGTCTTCCAACTCATCTAAAAGTAGATTACAATTAGACTCCCCATCCATTAGTGACTTCCACTGAGAGACGCTCTGCACAGGATTTAGAACTGAATACACATACTCTGACCTAATACGTGCCTTTCGAGGCGACAATTTCTCCATGTATGCAGGAAAAACAGTTCCAGGAGTCTGCATTTCCTCTGTTAGCTTCATTGGTGTTGGATGAGGCCCAGCATTTGATGTATCCTGAATACCGCGTGATTCAGATTCTTCAAAACTCCGGCTTGGAATTTCAGATGTTGAATCTCTGGACGAAGACCCATCAACGTCAAAACGCACTGACTTGTTCCTACACTGAGCATTCACAGTGGGATTGGAGGGTGAAAGTGCAGTTGCTATGCTATCATTCTGTCTCTTATGATGCTCGCTCGTTGTTTTAACTTCGAATGCCCGACTGCCCTCACTGGAGCTAATGGAAGAAGTTCCCATGTTCTGGTCGTCTAATATACAGCTGCAATAGCACAAAGGAATAAGTTCCTATTTTCCTTGCCTACTGAGTCCTGATCTGATTATCAAGCATATTATGGTCAGATTCTTTATAGAGCATCTAACCTGCTAGCTGTATGCTCAGCAGAATTTGAACCTTTTCCCCACTGGTCAGAAAGTCTTAGAGGTGTTGGGGACAATTCATGTTGCTTATTAAGCTCTAGCTGAAGCCTCTCAATGGATGAAACTGGAAGCCACGAGTGAAACTTTGAATTTTCAGAATCCCTACCTTCAGTTGGTGAAGCCATTGGCCGGTTAGATGCTTTCCGGATTTCATTAGGGGTTTCCGGTAACGTTCCACATGCTTTAAGGAACTTACCCTGTTAAAGAGAAAAGCGAATGTCACAGAGCCTACAAACTGTCGAATATCAAGCCAAGTATTCTAAAATATAAAAATATAAATGATTTTGATATTGGAGACTGCTTCCTCTATGATGTAAACATTCCTTCTTTTCGTGTAATTACAAACGCGGTAACTACAATAAACAATATTCCGTAGAATTAATTAGCTCTGACCCCAAGAATCATGATCCCAAGAAATTACCTAACAACCTTCTTGAGCTAGTTAATGATCCTCACTAAGAAATTTTAGGTCAGACCACAAAATATTTGGGTCCTGTGACAGGGTAAGCTTGAACTGGTCTAAAACTTAATTCAAAGATAGCAAATATGGAAGTCATTTGAAATCCTCTAACTCACAATGAAAAAGAAGAGGTAGATTCCCACTTGAAGTGGAAGGCTAAGGCATGTAACCGTAAGACCCTGTTAACAAATGCATGGTCCTCTTCTCACTTCAGTAAGTTACACTGTCTGGCAGAAGTATGCCAAGTCCACGGCCCGAGAGAAAAAACTATCGCCGTTAAAGATTGCAAGTCTCAATAACCTCACTCTACTTCAGCCAGAAGCATCTTAATGGTGCCGAAGAATTTCTCTTTCCCTTATCGTTGATCAGTAGTGGGGGTTTCCCCGCTAGAATTTCCTGCCCTCTAACCATAAATATTTATTTTTGTTTGTTGAAAGATTTAAGGTCATCAATGCCAGACAAAGTCACATACTAAATGTTAAAAGCCAAAGCTAAAAAGCCACAACTCCTCCATCCAAACCCAAACTACATTTCCATTTTGCAAAGAAGTAAGACTAGAAAAAGCGTGGAAAATACAAGTTCCAGAACTACAAGTTGAAGCAGTCATTAACAGCTTAGCACTTCAAAGCAGATTGACATTTGCTACAACATCTTTAACAGTAACTAAGACAACGGTCAGGCAGCTAATTAACATTGTAATTAACATGCGGTTTCCAAATCATCCCTTTTCTCCAAAATTTCCCAGTTTTATCTAACGACCCCTTCTTAGCCAGAAGTTCCAAGTGAACACACGCAAAAACACAAATGGAAGATCGTGAAAAAGCATACCTCGTCTCTGAGCTCCTTGCTGATAAGTGGAGATCCATAAACAAGACTTTCACTATCCTTGCAAGGAGAACCCTCATTTCCTTTTCCAAATAAAGAAGCAAACCGATTGTCGCTTCATCCTCGAATCAATCAAAAAGATCACCGAAAAAGAGAAAAAACTTACCATCAGACAGAAATAGAGCTGATAAGGGATTCCGCGAAACAACTGCTTCCTGGGTGTGATGCACACAAGAGAAGACAGCAGTGAGCCTCAAATCAAAAACAGAATCCGCCGTTGCCGCCAAAACGCGGTAATTATACATAACAAATGCCAAGCGCACACAGATTTGAGCAGTTGACTATCGCCAGCATTCTTCCCAAATTCTACACAACATAGCTAACCAATAATGACCGCAGCAGAAACTGAATTTTCGACCCGACAGGAAGCACGAGCGAGATCGCCAACCGATGAGACGACGAAGCTAGTTTCGTCCAGCTATCTTAATCAAAAGTAACAACAAACATCAAAGAAACGTAAAACGAAAGAGCTACTCGAAGCGCCCGTCTTATTCCGAGAAGATTATGAATCCGCTCATCCGCTTCGAAAATCTTCTCGCGACAGCACGGGATTTCGCTAATCCGATCCACCATCAAATTCGAAAACAAAACTACTCACGAACGAGCAGCCGCTCCGAGCACGAGCAACCGGCATCGAGAGGACGCCTTCTCCGTCGACCCACTCAAATGCGCTAAGGAGGAGGAGGAGGAGGCTTACGGGGGTCTTCTGGTAGCGAACGGAGCGAGGGAGCCCGGCGCGATCGCCGTCCTCCTTCACGCGGAAGCAAGCGAAGAAGCAACCCATCGGATCCCTCTCGGAGAATCCGGAAGAGCCTCGACGGCGGCGGCGGCGGCGGAGGAGCCGAACCCTGCTCGGAAACCCTAGCCTCGAACGCGCATCCGAGAGAGAGCGTGCCCGCTTCGCAGGGGGGGTGGGCCGCCGTCCGTCGTCGTCGTCGTCGTCGTTTCGAATTTGAACGAAGGGGACGAGGGAAATGATTGTGGGCCGCCTGCAAAAATGATGGATTATTATTGCGATTTTCGTTGTCGTCCAACGTACGCGACGATTCCGGCGGTGGCGCATACGCGCCAATTTTTTGGGCCCCTTTTTCCCGGCTAAATGACGCATCGCGAGACGAATCTATTCGGCCGGTCCAATCCCAAATCCATGAAATCCCCTCCAATCTATAAATCTTTAGAGATAACACGCCGTTTGAAACCCTAAATTAGTATCTCGCGGCGCATTTTCCATGGATTAATCTTTTCTTAATCTAGAGGAGAATTTCAAATCAGTATCGATCGCCCCAAATATACTTTCCGTCAGCATCCGGTCCAATATTTCGACAAAAAGAAAAAACGCGTGAATATTTCACTTCAGATCCGTCATTCTGTAGTCCAGATCCGTCGTTCTGCATCTGTCTACCCACGAAGGCTAACTCGGGTCAAGGACTTGATTTTCCGTGAGACGAAGAACAATTACAAGTAAAATGTAGACTGACATGAAATTTTTAATGGTATTTTTCCTAAATTTCGACATCGCGTCTCTAGCTCTATGGTCTATGGGTTTTTCTAACACGGACCACGGTCGATATATTTAAGTCGGGAATTTTTTTTAAAATTTTGACCACATATAAATTAACCTATATAGTGAAAGATTATCTAGGCGCCTTGCAGGCTTGCACCCTCATTTGACTATAATTTTACTTATTATTCTCTACTGCTGCTTGACGTCCGGCCCGAGATGATGTGCTCGGCCCGCTTGGTCTCCATCGAGGCCCGAACTTGAAGCCGGCTTTCAAAGAGAATTCTATTCCTCGAGCATGAAAAATCTTTTTGGGACGATAGCACAAATAACTCCTAAATTTTGGTCCAATATGAAATTTTATCCCTAAACTTTTAATTTATGCGATGTGATCTCCGAACTTTGGCCCAATATGTAATGTCGTCCTTAAACTCGTAATTCATTCAATATGATATGTAAATTATTGATAAATATTCAATGCAATCCTCAAACTATATGAAAATATTTAAAAGTTCAAGAATCACATTGAACATTGCATCAAAACTCGGATATCACATTTAACAAATTAATAGCTCGGAGATAACATTACATGTTGGATCAAAATTCATGTACCATTTTTATTATTTTTCCAAATTTTTTTTGTTTTTGTTTTTGGTTTTTTCGGGGGTGGAGCAAGAGGATGGTACGAGGTTAATCAGAGCAAATCCAGGATTAGGATCAAGCTCTTGAGCCTTGAGCTCATCTTTGAGAGCCCGCAAAATATAAAGCGTTTTTCGTTTGTAGAAGACACGATTCGAATACCAATCTATAAGACAATGTACAAATTGTTGTTTTTGTGTATTTGTGTGATCATTTTGACTATTTAGCTTTTGTGCGCCGCGGGTCTTAGATTAATGCGGCTTGATGTATAAAGAGTTTTGTACAGTGAATGATGTGTAACGAGTTCTGTCTTATCGAGAGCCGTCCTGAGAAATGAATGAGACAGGAAAATCTGAGATAGGCGAAATATTTGAAAGATGATATATAATTATTATGATATATTTATTGGAAATTAAAAGGGAAAAAAAGAGGAAATCTTTTTCTTTAAGAAGAAGTCAAAAGCTAGTGGGGGGTAGGTGAATGAACTGGGCCGCCCCTACTTTCCCCAAGGATCTATTTTATAGAAATCGAATTATCAAGAGACATAAAATAACAAAAATTATTAGAATTTAGAAAGACCAAAAGCTGTTGGGATAACCCATCCATGGATAGCTCAGTTGGTTATGACGTATTTGGAATTGTGTGGTTAGTTGGTCCCAGGTTCGATTCTCCAGTTGAGCACTTGTGATTTAAGTAGGGAGTAATGACGGTGGGTTACTAGCTGGCCCGACCACTTCGGTTATCAAAAAGAAAAAAAAGCTGCCGGGATAGATCATGCAAAACATTCTTGAAATTTGGGGCAGAATGTAAAAATTCTTGAACTTTGAATAATTGCACAACACTCCCTTCACTTTTTCTGATTCACATGCACTTCGCACAAAAATTTAAGCATGAATTGTTATCGACGATAAAAAAAAATTCCCATCTACTTCAAATAACACAAGCGATCACTTTTAGAAAAGATATTTTTTAAATCATTTATTTTTTACGAAATAAACGGAGCCTCAAGGAATATAAATGTAAATTCTTCTTCGAATTTTACGTGGAAAAAGGGACATTAGATTAAATCGCCATAATTTTTTGGATGTAACTCCTTTGTCCCCTCTTAACATTTGGTTAAAAAATGTAAGCGTCCTCTGCTGTTGTTATAAGAATCATCGAAACGTTCTTCTTCGAAGGATTCGTGGTTTCCTCTACATCCACATGAATATTGACATATAGATGAAACGGTTACTTTTGCCGAAATGACTGTGACGACGACGGGGATAGAAAAGATGGCTTCTCGTGTTTTGTTTTCTCCAGGGTCGCTGTAAATTGGATTTTCTTCTGAGCTACGCAAGAGTAATATAATAACTGAAGGTTTGAGAAGACGTGGACGCATGCCACCCTCAAAAGTCACGAGAGTCTCGTGGCCTTTTTTCTCCTTCTCTTTTTTTCCTGCGCGCGCGATGAGTTCAACATTGGAAACGCGAATGCAATTGGACGACGACGACGAAATAAAAAACCGAGAGACGGCTGGCAATGATAGGAAGCTGGAGGCAAACGTGTACTTCCCCCTAAGTTAACATTTTTTTTAATCGAGACGTACATCAAGATCACAATCAAAATTAAGGAGCATTAAAAAAATATATTAATATCGCGAAAAATTTCATATCGATGCATTTACAAAAAATTTACTCTCTATTAAATTAAATTAAATTAATATCACAAAAATTCATAACTGATACACCTCCGACAAACGGAGAGTAAAACTCGGAACTAGTATACCCATAAATTGTCAAATGCCATCAAACTCAAAAATTTAATGGTAATATTTAATGAAAACTATCAAAGATAAAATTATCACAAATCTATAAATTTGGATTTTATCGTGATCAAAGAGTCAGTTTAGGATAAATCCATTATAAATATATCAATTTAAAAATTTTCGTAATATTAACCAAAGAAAAATAAAAACAATCCATCTATTTATCAACAGTCTCCTATGAAAATCGATTCACGTCCATAACCCTTTTGTTCCCAAGGCCGATAACTTTTTGTCCACGTGGAGGATTCATAACCTCAGATTAAGGAAGGCGCTTTTTTCCTTTTGGGCACTCACTTTCGCATTGAAAAAATAATTAAAAAAAACCGCAAAATAAACTGACCCTTCGTTAAATTCGGAAAATCTCGCCACATGTTTCCATCGGGGCGAAGACAAAAGACGGATCTGTCGTCGTCCGACTCATAATTTTCTTCGTGAAAATATTTGTTGTTTTTCGGTTGTTCCAATACAAGACAAAAACAAAAAAAAAAGTGTAAAAAAATTAGGATGGAGCCGAGGGAAAACCGAACGGGGAACGTGCGTGGAAGCCCTCCTTCGCGAATCTGTCTAAGACCATTCGATCCGAGGGTCGTTTCCACACCTCTTCTCTTTTCCGTGAAAAAGAAAAGGGACGGTGAAAAGTAATTCATCTTTTTGGAAATTAGATTTTCTCGAACTTTTGAAATCTACAAATTTTTTGCTTAGGGGCGTGTTTGTTCCGGGGAGAATTTATTGATTTTCCTTTCCTTTTTTCAGACTAGGAGGTAATAGTTTTCCGTTGACTAATTATTTTCAGCAAGATAAATGCACGAAAGTCTGAAAAGTTAATTTGCGAAGAATTCTTTCAATCAAATAAATGCATCCTAAAATTAAAAGGCATTCCGGCCCGCGGTTGTCATGGCCAAAAACTAATATCCATGCACGAGCGCATGCGTACATTTGCATGACAAGAAAATGGTACGAAAATATGATTCGATTTCTCTGCGATGAGGTCTATGAATGGTGTCTCGAACCGAACCGAAACTCGAATCTATTATTTCAACGAGAACCGCCGTTCAATTCAAGGTTTCCGATTTATAGTCTATTGGATTCACTTTCCTGCTCCTATAAGTTCCCTTTTTATTTCAAACTTTTTTTTTATATCTCTAGCAACGTAGGGAGATGCATTTACGTTAGGGCTAAGCATTGGAACCGTACTAAACCAGGAACCAAACTGGCATGTTCCCATGGGAATCGGTCCGTTTCCTTGTTCCAAAATTTGGAACCAGTGATTGTCGACTTGATTCCCGGTTCCAAGCGTGGAATCGAATCGCCCGGATTGGATCGATACTTTTTTTTATTTGCAAGTTAATGATACTTCATCATATTTTATCACATAGTTAACGTCTTTCCACTAAAATTTTCATTGTTTAAAGATCCAAAACACTAAAAAAAATTAAAAAATTTATACTATGCAACAATACTCGCAGTCTTGTAGGGAATAGAAAAAGAGAAAAAACGAAAGATAGATATCAACACCGGTTCCTGAACCCATCGGGGAACCGATCGGTCCTGTTCCAAGACCAAGTGCATTGGTTCCCAATTCCAAAAATTAGATTGGTTCCTGATTCCAGGGTGGGAACCGACCCACCTTGGAATTGATCACTCCTAATTTATGTGTGCGTTTTCTTGGGAAAAATATCAATATTTAAAGAAAATGCAAATAAAATTCGGTGCTACCTTGAATCCACGTAGAGCTAAAGCGTTTGAGGCGTTTGCCAAATGGTTAGTTTACAGGAAGAGAACCTCAACGTCGTACGTAACTACAAAATTTCCATTACAATAATCCCTTTCGTTTTCTCCAGTCCAATTCGCCACGAGTCTTCGACAACGAAATGTCCGGCCATACTGATGTTATTGTTGTCCGTGTGCAATGCACTCGCAGCTTGCAAAATCAGTTCACACGTAACTTAGGCCGCTTTACTATTCCGGATGAAACGCTATCTTCGCCACGACCGATTTACAACTTACAAGAAATGACGCGACGAGCATGACTCGCTCGTTGAATCGATCGCTTGCAGTCCGATGCGTCATTTCACTTGCCAGACGGATTTCGTAAGCCGGTTTAGTTATACCGAGCACTAATCTTTTTCCTTTCTTGGAAATAGTTTAGTCATAAAGACAATCTCACCCTATTAATATCTATATAATCGTTTTTTTCTCACATGCAACAATCTAGTGATATCTGGGTCAAAAAAATAAAAAAGGCCAAACATTAGGGTCACATGGGTGCGGTCCAGTCGGAAACATCGTCCTTGTCCCCACCCACCTCGAGATTAGACGAAATAAGCCTATGTTTTTTTGGCCTAACTAATGCGATAATCTTCTGTTAACAACTAGGACCAGTCCAAGATGTTGAATCCCAGATTCCTTTGGACGCTAATTAATGCCCGAATTGGAGATCCGTGCTGCGCACGGGAAGAGGGCGCTTGACGCGCGGGGAATTCGCCAAACGATGCAAGCACCGAACGGTGTCCGTCGCTCTCGACATAGCACCGTCTTTCCAAATCGCTTTGTTTTCGTGCGCCTGGGTATCTTAAATGGCCTTCGAATAGTTTGGAGCTGCCTCGCCTTTTTTTGAGGACATAACATTGCGGTCTCAACTCCATTGATACTAGCGAACATAGTTGTTCGGTTCTCGTATACCTGATAAGGCTCTGCCCGCCGATGATAGCTATAGTTTCGAAATCAATTTGTGTAATAATCGTTACAATTTGATTATAAGCTACGTTTTACTATGTTATGACCATTTAAACTCGAGACGTTGCGCATCGCCAGCCATGTGTAAACTATGTGAACTTCAATCGTCAGGCCATCCCCTTGATTTTCTTTTGTATTTTTTTTTTTTTGCATAAATTGCTCTAGAAGTTCTAAATGGTGGGCCCTATGGGCAATCGAGTATTAAAATGTTTGAATTTATGCAATCAAGCTCTTTATGTTTTTGGTTCGATGCAATTTAGTCTTTCCGGCGATTTCACAACCAAATTTGCTGACTTGGCGTGTTGGAATTTGCTTGGCGTAATTTTTAAATTCATTTTTACATAGATGGCACTGATAGAAAAAATTTAAGAAAACTAAAACCAATGAAAAAAGAACGGTGGAAATAAATCAGAAAAAAAGGATATTTTTTTTTAAAAAGAAGGAAAAACAAAGACTAGAGAGGGCGAGTGTTACACCACTAGGACTTGGCGAAGGCCCGCGACTCTCGTCGACCACAAACAAGGACCTGCGAGCCCTCATTTTGATCTAGGGCAACGGCTTGCATGCCCTCCTTGAGGCGTCAACCGCATATGCGTAGTAAGGGGTGAGCGGTTCTAGGTTCTGTATAGGTTACATCTAAAATTTGGAATCTACCCGTTAGAATAGAACATATATTGCAATTGCATACCAAACCACCTGTCATAGATTTTAGGGTCTACTCGAGTTTAACCTGTATTATTAATTGAACAATTACGGTGAATTGTCACATTTAATGACCATCACTTTCTTCTACAATTCACTAGCCACAACTTATATTTAGACACGTGAAAAATATTAAACATTAATAAAGTAAAAGTTTCAGTCATAAAATAAAAACTTGGACTAGTTGTTACGTATTATATACTCATCATCTGACGCCATGGAATACCGTAAGATCGTGCGAAGACATAGACTAAGAAAAACACAAAAACTTGTTCGAGGTTCCACTTACCTAGAACCTGTAACCTACCCGTCGAAATAGGTGTCATTATTTTTGGAATTTGGAACCTACCTTGCATATCCCGAAACTTGAAACCAGACAGGTTCCCATCGATCCGGTTCATTGATTGCAAATTTTACTCTGGAACCATACTCACTCCTATGTGTCGTGACGGTACACACTCTCTCTCTTTCTCTCTCAATTTGGTTTCTTTAATTTTACTTTTTTTTTGTAATTTTCATTCTTGGATAATTTTATTTTTTCCAAAATTTTTTGCTTTCTTATTTTTTTCCTTTTAAAAAAATACGATTCTATTTTTAAATGTGAAGCCATGCGTGCTAAAGAAAAAGTTAGAAAGGCGCTCGGACTGATTTGGATGTACCGCGTCAATAAATTTGTTCGAGCAATTGTTGAAAAAACTTAATTGTTCCGGATCCTGAACGTACAAAACTTTGATTGCGCGAATTTAAACGATCAGATCTCGACCACGCATTGGACAAAAGAGTTCAAAACATGCGCGTATTAAGCAAATGGAAACACCCCAGGAATCGACAATATCGAGCAAAACGACGACAGTTTTGTACGTGCGTGGAAGCCGTGCCGTGTGGTGTCGTGTGAATCAATCACGGTCCTCTTCATTCACGCACCCATTCGACGGTGCCCCTTCCTCCACACTTTAGGCCCCACTTCTCCAGCCCCCACAGTCCCATTCACAGGGCCCAAATTTCACACCCACTTGCTCCCCCTCCCTCTCTCTCGAAGGGCATCTTCTAGTACCACGTCGACGTTGCTTTCACATATGTGGCCATGCTGAAATTTGACGGAAATAAAGAATATGTATGGAAAGAAATCACATTGAGGCCGATACGCATCACATGTCCTTGAAGAGGGACATTGACCCAGATAAACGATTCAAATTGCATCTTCTTCTAGTACCATGTTCATGCATGATGCTGCAATCTCAAGTATAGATTTAAGGGTGATGTCATTTTAGCTTGAGCTAGCTGTAGTTTCTTCCTTTTTCTCATTTTGTTATGCCCCCAATAATAAAACGATAAAAGGGCAACATCAATCTCGACCAATTAGCTCATTCAAAATTATGTTGTTATTGGCATTCTCCAAATCTCTCGGGGACTAAAATACTCGTCAAATAAGTTTTGCTCGGATGTGTATTTCGAGTTATTTTCTCTCCAAGTAATGGTGAATTGAAGCATTTATAGCCAATCCTTGTAATTATTTTGCTTGGTTACACAAGAAAGTCAATTTTCTCGTCTCGTCCATAAATTACAAACCCTTTACTTAAACCGTGTCGGAATATTGCTCTTCCTATAGTGTTTGTCGGAAATCTACTAGTTCATTTCTTTGCGTTCGATTGAGATGCGATAGTTTTGAAGTGTGCGCAATGCACGTATCCAAGTACAATCTAGATCGCGAAGGGAGAGACCTGTCGTGTTTCGCGATGTGCATGCACCACGCTCACTCGATAAACCTTCCAACCGAGGCATTGGTCGAACTCACAAACGTTAGCCACACATGGACCAGACCAGTCCCATGTGTCAGATCAGGGTAGGCGGGGGAGCATATTCAAAAGCTACAGAGAGAGAGGGAGAGAGAGAGAGAGGCGGAGGGGGGGGAGGCATCTCTTCATCTGCCGAAACCTTTTTGGAGTCGTCATCACTATCGTCGTCCCGCTTGAGTGGAGGAAATTAGTAAAACCCGCCATTGGTGGTCGCCCATTTGCTCAAGGCTACTACTACTTTTCAAGTAACCATTCTCCTTTTCTTCTTCTCCTGCTCCTCCGTACTGTTCCATTTCCACTAGAAAGTGGGTGGGCCTCGGGGAAATCTTCACCCAAGAGCAACAGTCGAGTGGGAAAATACAAAGATCCATCCTTGCCCTGAGCTCTGTGTGAGAGAGATGTCTGGTGTTATTCTTTGGGTGGTTGGCCCCAAAGGGAACGGCGCGTCCCTGTTCAATCTCGAGCCCAGGACGAGCAAGAAACAGAGGAGGCCAAGATTGTGCTCGGGAGTGCGAGTGGTGAGCGTGGTCTCGGCCATTTCGACCTCGGTGGCGAGCCCGTCGAGATCTTCGGTGGAGAGGGTGTACGAGGTCGTGCTGAAGCAAGCAGCTTTGGTGAGGGAGCAGGGGACAGAGAAGGCTCTGGATGTGAAGAAGCCGGAGGAAGCAGAGGGGTTGACCGGCGGCGACTTGTTGAACGAGGCCTACGAGAGGTGTGGCGAGGTCTGCGCCGAGTATGCCAAGACGTTTTACTTGGGTAACTTTGCTCTCTCCCTGTGCGTGTGGTGCTACTTTTTTCTATTGAGATATGGATAATGCGTTCATCTTTTGACTATGAATTCTAAAAAGGTTGATGTTAGTTAAAGCATAAAGACGAAGGATATCATTATCTTGCTCAATTGATTAAAAAAAAAAATGGGGTCCAGTGAAAACTGAACCTTTTTCTGGCTGACCTTATCTGCTGCATTGTCTCCAAGTTAGCTCCTGGGCTTTCTTTGGATACTGGCTGCAACAAGAATGCTGCTGAGTTTAATTTTATTTCAAACCACCTCCAATTCCAACTATCTGGTTGAAGATTACTTATCGAAATGAGGATAAACTTGCATCAAATTATTTAAATGTGCTTCTGTGCATTTGGAAATTGGGTTTGGGGTCGATCTAGCTGTTCACTGCCTGTCTCCATATGCTTAATCTGACATATACAGGAATTTGACAATCTGAGATACCCGGTTACTCGTTTTTCACCATGAATTTTTCTGAAATTTACTTGTTAATACCCTACATTGATTTCTGCACGAAAGATATGCGAACTGAATTTTCAAACTCGTTTTTTAAGTCATTCTGGGGTAGACTAGCTAACTCAGCTGCTTGCCTCACAAATTCTAGGTACGCTACTGATGACACCGGAGCGACGAAGAGCTGTTTGGGCAATCTACGGTATTGACATGACCATTCTTTTCGAGCATGCACTTGTGACTATAGTTCGTCCATGTCCGTTTTTTATCCAATTTGTGCATTTATGTGACAGGATCAATCATATAATCCATGCATATGTAAAGCAGCAATCTTTGCGATCTTAAACATTGTGAAAAATCGCTAAAATTGCACTGCTGAATGGTCCTTGTGATAAGCGGGGTTATAGAGATATGAATAAGCTGGATCATGTTGCAGTGTGGTGCAGGAGGACTGATGAACTCGTGGACGGACCGAACGCCGCGCACATCACTCCAAAGGCTCTGGACAGATGGGATAAAAGACTGAATGATCTCTTCGAGGGCCGTCCTTATGACATGTACGATGCTGCTCTGGCAGACACCGTCTCGAAGTACCCCGTGGATATTCAGGTAGAAGTCCTATCGCTCTTTGAAGTCGCCACTTCGATTTTTGTCAGTATGATTTTAGTTAAGTGTATCATCCACAAATCACTCGACAACTGAACCATAACTGCTTCGGTGCAGCCCTTCAAGGACATGATAGAGGGCATGAGGCTTGACTTGAGAAAATCGAGATACATGAACTTTGACGAGCTCTACCTTTATTGCTACTACGTAGCTGGGACGGTCGGGTTAATGAGTGTGCCAGTCATGGGGATTGCGCCTGAATCAAAGGCATCCACAGAAAGCGTCTACAATGCTGCATTGGCACTTGGGATCGCTAATCAGCTGACCAACATACTCAGGGACGTCGGCGAAGAGTAAGGTTTTGCTATTACAGAAGAAAACCTGCTTGAAAACGAGTACTTTCATATCGTTCTCATTGTTGGACATCTTTGCTTGGATTGTTGAAGCAATTTGAGCACCCATATAGGTGATTTTATCAAAACTCATCACACTGCAATTCAAATTGTTGACACAGTGCTAGGAGAGGAAGGGTATATCTCCCGCAGGATGAGCTCGCACGTGCCGGGCTATCAGATGAGGACATATTCCGGGGGAAAGTGACCGACAAGTGGAGGGGATTCATGAAAGAGCAGATAAAGCGGGCGAGGAAGTTCTTTGACGAGGCCGAGAAGGGCGTCATGGAGCTCAACACAGCGAGCAGGTGGCCGGTGATGGCATCGTTGCTGCTGTACAAGCAAATCCTGGACTCTATTGAAGCAAACGACTACAACAACTTCACAAAGAGAGCTTATGTGGGGAAGGCAAAGAAGCTCATATCACTGCCTGTAGCTTATGGAAAAGCACTTGTGGGGCCTTCAACAGATGCGTGAGTTGACTGACGAGAACTTGGGTTTTTGCTCCATTTTTTCAAGTGTTGGGCTTGTAGCAGAACAGGTTGAGCTCTGTAAATTCCCATGTTATATAGATGTAGCAGTCGCGTATAAGGAGCCATAAGTGGCTAGTGAAATAAGGGTCCATGATCAGCTCAGCTTTGATTATTAGTTTCTTCGTTGTTTAAATTAGAAAAGGAAGCAGTGAATGTAAAGATCACATGAAAGGACCAATTAGTTCTTGTACAATCTCTCTCTCTCTCTCTCTCTCTAACACATTTGTTCTTAACACCATAATTTGGAGGGACTTTATGAACGGTAGATTATACGCCCTTGACTGGCCTTGCGTAGTGCCTACCAGATCGGATTTTTGGTTCAGGCCTATTCTAGTTCGCGCGACATTGCCGCCTAACCGAGGCTGCTTGCAACTGCTGTAGCAGTGAACAGTGAATGTTGCAGCTAATTAAAATGGCAAGAATTCAAAGTAGTGATCACGAAGTTAGCACTCTGAACACTGCATGACTAATGGGCCATTGGGCCTGATCGTGAGCCACTTCACATCTCAGCTTGATGGGCCATTTCACCATGTAATTAGAATTTACAAGGGCTTTTTGTCGATTGGAAAGGGGAGGGTGATTACCACCTGCCGTACATTCTGATCATTCCCACTTCTAGTCCTACAGGGTTGGTGCTGAAAGATAACCCTAAAATTAGCTACTCTAAGGTTTGGTTTCAAATTCTTGTCTCGTCCCCGTACTAGATCATCTTGAGGGACATCGACAACGACGTGACATGGCATATCATTTCTCTTGGAGAGTTAATATCACAAGAAGAAGATGACATAAAATAGTCTATTCGCGTTTCTCGTGACATATTTAAGAACGAATCTCCCCGTTGATTTCGCTCGCGTCCATCATAAATTGACCGAGATCTCACTGGCCAATATAGCACATGCTGATTTTGCGGATCCCAAGCTAGTGAGGACAGAATCTAAAGCCCTGGTTAAGGTCTAAATTTTTCTAAAGGCATCATCTTGAACCTTTGAATTATGCATGAACCAGAAGCAATCCCCACTTATGGTGTCGCAGAAAAATGTCTGCTCGCTCGGCGTGCGCATGTATAGCTCGCTTTTCCGTGACGACTTGCTTCGGTTCTCCTCTCTCTCTCTCATGGCCTCATTGGTGTCACATGGCATCATCACGCTTCAAGAAATTTCATCCTACCCACTCATGACGTCCAAGAACTTATTGCTCGAAACGCTACAAAAATCGCGTGAGTTCTACCAATTCTTTTGACTCTACCACTTTGCGCGAATGACATCATCGTCCCCTCTCTGGATTTATGCAGAGTTTATTGTGCAAGGGTCTTGAAAATTCTTAAACTAAATGGAGCGACGGACGCGAGAATTTGGATTAAAAGAGTGATGTAGAGAAAATTTCACGATATCTCAATTCATCTCATCGGAGGATATACAGGAATTTTATATGATGTTGTTTAAACTGCATAATGCATCTGCTAAAGATGCACACGAGGGTCGGGGAGGGGATGGCTCTCTTTAGCTCCCCTTGGTTCGTCATCGGATAAAGACGTGATTTAGTATTTTCTTACCATGGTAATATCTTTGAGTGAGTTTAGTAATGTCAGACATCTCATACCATATATCTATACAAATGTCTGCTAATTAATATGATAGTTGTTTTTGCTTTTGTGAAAGAAAAAATGACCCTCTGCTGTCTCCTTAATATTTGAAAAATTATACAAATTTTTAAAAAAATTATGTGTAAATATGCATGCCAAAATTTGTATATTGTGAAAGTTTTAGGTGTTATAGGGTAATAAAAAAAAAGTCAGAATGTGTTCGTCATAAGATTTTGCAGTAAAAAAAATAAAAATGGAAATAAAAGGCAAAAATTTATTCAGACACGCCCTGCGCATGTTTACAGCTCGATGCACTTAGATATAGCTGAGCCGTGCTCGGGAAGCTACTCTTGGAATTATAAGTCATGTCGGGATGTTCTCCGACTCTAGTCCGTCGATTTTTCGCCCTCTTTTTGCAAAAAGAATCGACATAAAAGATCTATGTACAAATTGAACTTTCCTGTCTAAATCACAAACCTGCCGGCATTCAATTCTGCGGGTTAGGTGCATGCATTGATGCTCCACCTATTCTTCCTCTTTGATTTGAGATCTCGTGAGATTCATCCCGTCTAAAGATTGCGTCGCAGGAAGTGCAACCCTAAGTCCTTCGGGGTGTTGTAAATGTCACACAGCATGCAGAGACTTCTCAGAACGATCATGGAATTGACAAGGTGAGCCCTGCCCTGTCTGAACGGTGAGCTCCAGATGTTATCTAGCTAGCTTGCACTATGATCGTCTAAACCATATGATTATATATTTAAATAATTCAGAAAGGTTGAATTCTGGTTTACTGAACCAAACCTGCCAAATCTGCTTTATATCAACCCTTTGACTGCTGCTTCATCTCGAGCTGCCTTCTGGAATCAACTGCTCTATGTTCTCCATGTGGGTCGCAGTTCTAGGTCAAGGTTGAATGATTCCTTTGTGCATGGACGAATGATAGGGATCTTGGCAAGACATGTGGGGATGTTTGATTATCTTTTTCGTTTGTTGTTTCTGGTCTGAATGGAGATTCTTCTTCATTAGTCATTTGTTACTGTTATCTCGATTCCTCTATTATATAAAAGAGCTTTGTCAATTCACTTCCTCAAAGTACCTTAAATTAACTCGAGATATCAACTCAAGTAGAACTGTAAAAGGATCCAATAATATGACTAACTATTCATTTATGGGTGTGTTTGATAATTACATTCAGTGATGAAGATCTAGCTTCTTGGAATATATCGTTTTTTGATAACTTCTAATTACGCCGAGCTTTAAACGATTATTTCAAGTCAAAAATGACTTAATGATCTACTTAGTTGGTTGAGTAATAAGATATTCTATCTAAATTAACATTTTACCAATTATATTGTTGAAAACCTTCCAATTAAGTTCATTGTTCCATGTTTGATTAAAAGCCAGTAGGATTTGTTATTTAAGCTATTATTGGACAACTATTTATCTTCATTCCGACCCAAAAAAATTTATCTTCATTTTCAATAATTAGATACAACACTTAATATTCAATAGTTAATTTTTCTCTACTTATTTTTCAGTTTTATTAAATGAGCCCTAAGTGATCCGTGGATCCATTAATCTATACTTCTGGTGTAGCAAATATAGCCACTTCAACCTCAAACTTTAATAGATAATTCGATGAAAATCCATGCACATATATAGAATACCCTATGACCGCACATAACAATAAGTGGATGCAATCGTGATTTACAATAACCAAGGTGATTGACAAGTGACTAATGAAAATATTACCTACTCATTTTAAATCAAAATAATTGTCAAATGTTCCATCAATCTGTCCTTTTTCCTTTAATAACAATTGAAATTATGCTCAACAGGTGAATCAACATCTTTACATACTAATTTGTTCTTTATTGATTTAATAACTCGTTATTTCTCTTTATAGCAGCGCCAGTGCTATTTTTTCTGGTGTCAAAAAAAAAAAAAAACGAAGCTCGAACCCTACATATTCAATAACTGCAAGAACCCAAAAGTAAAATTTCTTGTGTCATTTTCTTCTCTCCTCTTGCTTATCCTTTTAATCCACCGAAACTTGAGCAAATCACATGAGTTACATCGACAGCGATAAGGACATTCTTGAGAAGATCTGTTTGTCTTAGGAGATGTATATACCCTCTTGCCAATTTAACTTTTTGGAGAAAACGATTTCCAAAACTTATCAATTAGGCTAAATTTTACGAAAGCATTGACCATTATTCAGGTACTTCACATTTTTATAGTTGTTTCTTAAAAGATTACTATGAGATTAAAGCTATTATATATACTAAAGATGCACATCACATGAAATAGGGTTACTTTTAAGTACAACCATCTAGAAGATGCCATGAGAGAGAGGACTTGAAATTCTAGAGCAATCTCAAGCAAATGGAATGATGTAGACAAACACAGCCGTGGAAGACACAAACATTCTCAGTTTCTATTTTCCTCCGAGGACCATCGATATGATGACAAACTTTTGACATATCAAGTGATGTTCTCATTCTCTTTTACCTTTCCATACACATGCGCACATATATGCCAAAGTAGACATGATGATGATGGCGAGTGTTTCCATATCAGATCTGCCTCTCTAGAATGAAAAGAGAAAAAAAAACATTCTCCATCATGATGGAGAAGAAATGAAGCATTCCCTATCATTACTGCAATTATGTTCCCTCTAGGAAAAAACCTGGTCGATCTATATACTTGATACTGTATACCATGATTTGGCGGCATTTAGAAAATTGTAACGGCTTAATGCTTAGGTGACATCCTGGATTAGTTTTCGCATATCAAATCAGGTTTTACTTCTCCGGTCCGATTGAAAACAGGTCATTCGTGTTGAAAGTAAGGAAATTCATAAGAAGTTTCTCTTTTGTGGCATGAGCCCAAGAGATTGCGCCAAGTGGGAACCGACCCCGACGCTTCTTGCTTGACGGACTGGCCCTGTGTTAAAGTCCACAACATTTCGTCAAACCTAGAGCAATTATGAACTGTGTGCTTCTCTTGGCGTTGTCAACAGAGATAAGCATTGAACGATTAGGTTTTTTACAAACGTTTACTTTTCCGGCTACCAAGCCCAACTATTACCGTCTGGCAGAAGGGGATGAAGAGGATTAATAAGACAAAAGTTTAGATGGTGGCTGGGTCGTGATTCGAAGATTAATCAAGAGAGGTTTGCCAATGGCATGGTGAACTAGGGAAGCTTCGTGAGGTATCAATCCTACTTCCAGCACTTTCTGATGCGTGATGAGAACGGTGGCATCAATCCCGAGGACGCACGAAACGTTAAAATAAGCCGAAACGAGGAAGCCTAAGTTCAAAGATTCCATTTGACTAGGACAAAGATAAAGCAGCTCGATGACAACCAATGGTTAAGCACACTCGTTCTTGATTAGGGGAAAACGGATAAAGTTTCACTCGTATAAGCGATTCTGAACACGGCAAAGTACTCGAAAGACAGGAAAAGAAAGCACAAGCGAGAAAAGAACCGCTACCTTTTCGTATATCAAATGATGCAAAAGCTTGTCTCGCTCTTCTTTTGTCTCGCTCCTACTAGGGCACGTTACTCACATGCCTATTACTAAAACGCTACGGAGAAAGAGAGAGAGGTCATTGTATGCACCACGTAATGCACGACCTTTTCATCACCTCTTTTGTGAATTTGAGAGCATGTTCGATGAACGATGGACGCATTCAACAACGTGCATGTGAAAGCGCTCACATTTTCACACTAACTTGTAGCATCGTAGCGGGACACCGTATACCTAACTCTTAGGCTAACGGTCCAAATTATATGGCGGATGTATTACATCACATGGCTTGAAAAAGCCCTGGTCATTTCTGACCAATAAAACAAGACAAAGCCCCAGTCATGGAGATGATATAAATTCATTCATTTATCAAATGTCTAAATTTGGTCTCGGGCTTCGCTCTCCCATTTGGCATCCAAAAAAGTCCTCTTTCGCCTTTTTTCAATCAAAAAAGGTTGATGTGAATATATCTTGTCCTAGGCCTTGTTGTCATTGAGCTTCTGGGCTGAAAGGCATGACATGATTTGTCTGCAAGTTGACAGCAACAGTATTCTTTCCAACGGTCCTCGTACCAAAATAATGCGATTTTACAACGTGGTCGCTTATTCACCACAAAAAACGAATCTCTTAATTCTCGATAATTCTGAAATACTCAAGTGTTGTGATACTCTGTATGAAATGACGATGAAATAACCTTGCTTACGGTGCGTTCTGCTCAGGTCCTTCGATCTTATCTCCCTCTTTGGTTGCCTATCTTCGTGATTATTTTAACACTGATGAAGTATAGGTAGATGCAGTGACTTCTTTGCATGATGATAAATAATTATGTGTGAACTTTCTTGCTCATTGAATTTGGGAGAAGAGTAAGTGTGGAACACGGCAACAACAAAGATTGATTAAAGTTCATATTGAGGGGTGGGTCCAAAAGTAGGCACCGTCTTTTATTGACATTGAGAGCGATGGGAGAATGATTTATATGCCTTTTCTTCTCTGTTTTTTTTTAATCCACGGCCTCGAGTATTCAATTCCTAGGTTGCATATATATTCTCTCGCCAATTAATGCGGCCGATAACTTTTTATCCTCATCTTGACTTGGTTCATGGTATTGCCTTACCATTTTTCCATAACTGATCTTTATATCCAAAGTTAGCTCACAGCCACAAAGTTATATTAGCACACAACATTGCACCTGCCCTAGGGTTCTTTTGTTTAATTAACCTATCTTAGCCTTAAACCATGTGTGCTTAGTTGAGCGATTATACACACGTATGCTCGTCACTGTATCGACAAAGATCTAAATCCTTTTCCTCTACATAATTTGATTAGTTGAGCAAAAGATCAAGTAGCTAGCTGTTTAAGATTCAGACTAATTGAATCTTTTATGAACTTGTCAAAAAAAATTAGTAATTGTATACACATAAGGTTATCACCGTATCGACAAAGTCACAAAGATGTAAATCTTCTTCGTTGACATATCTCGATTAGTTGAGCAAAAGATCAAGTAGCTGCCTCATATTCAAGCTAATTGAAAGGAGTCATTCATTATATAATCACCATGAACTTATCAACTAGCTAACTTATATGTGCGTGCATAACAAAGTTGTCGATTCTTTTTTTTTTTTTTTTTGGATTGGCCCTCATTATGTAGGTCAGTTGTTCGAGACAAATTGACTCAAATCATACATTATCGTGTTATGCCCGTAGAGATTGTGCTTAGAATTTGTCGAATTTCCTTTAGAGTATAGAACTTGACCTTTGGTGGGTACTCAACGCTAAATGTTCGTTTCCATATCAGATTTAAAATCATTAAGCTAATCAATGAGCTCAAGTTTTTTAAATCAATCTAACCAAACTTCAGCCCTAAGACCCAATAACTGTGAAAGACAAAGCAAAGAGTCAAACTAAGAGAACCCATCTCTTTTTAGTTTTACCTATGCTCTAATAAGAGCAAGTTTCAAACACTAGACAATATGTCCTAAGAAACAAGAAAATAACCAAAAAAGAAAAAGAGTTCAATTCAAGTTTCAAAGGAGGTGGGGCTAGCTATGCTTTGCGTCTACAGTACGTATCGTGTGTGTTATGTAATTACACGTACAACTATAGAATAGATAGATAATGAAGACCTTTCTGCATTTACCAAATGCTAGAAGTCTTTGGTCTTAGACTGGCCCATTATTTCGCACTTAAGGTTAAGAGAGAATTCTTATATTCGGGGTCCAAAAAGTCTTACCCGCATTTATATGCCATGTCGACCAGACTAAAGTCACTCCAAAATGAGCATTTTGCTGATCATGACGAACCCAGGTGCTGAAATGAGAAGGTCTCGGAAAAGCGAGGTCCGGCGGTACAACAAGTCTGCAGTTCCCCGGCTCCGGTGGACACCGGAGCTCCACGATCATTTTGTCGAGGCCGTGGAGCTGCTCGGAGGAAAATACAGTAAGCTTCCGAACTGTGATCTTGTCTATATGAGAGGGACTCTCCAAGAGAGGACATCATACGCATGATCGAATTTTTGCTTTCGGGGACATAAACTGAAAAGATGCAATTTGGTTTCTTTTTGTGAGCGTGTCTGTATGTGAGAGAGAGATCGATATAGTGATTTTTTCTTTCTATTTCTTTTTTTTTTTTTGAGCAGACGCGACACCAAAGCGAATTCTGCAGATGATGAGCGTAGAAGGACTGAAGATTTCTCATGTCAAGAGTCACCTTCAGGTATAGATTTTCTGGTTTTCCCGTTCTTTAAAAGGTTGAAAAAAAGGTAACAGTGTCATAAAGAGTCACAAGATCAGGAAAGAAAAGCTTCATCAACTGCAAAATGATTACCGATATAAGAACTTTAGGGTTCTAGAGAATTAATCATTCTCTCAGCTGGTGTCAGAAAGCATGCGAACGTGGTTCCCATGGATACTTTTCTCTCTCGCCCTGAGATTATGGTGGAACTTTTTGCTTATTACTTTTCTGATCTTTTTAGGACGACAAACGAAAGATGCATCACTTTCGAGCAGAAAAAGAAACCCTAGGGAGAGCTCATCATATATTGCATCCGTTGTTTCATTCTACGTATGCCCTACATGCTTTCTGTATCCTTTTTCGTTTAGATGCAACGCATGTTCTGCTCACTACTTCCAAATTTGGCGACAGTTACAAACTGACCTCATAAAGAACAGATGGAAATCGACTGCGTGAGTGGATCAATTTCATTCTCTGCACTGAAAATTAAAAATCAGAAATAAATTCAACCTTTTTCTAGTTAATCATGGATATATACCTCTGTTAACTACATGGATCATTCGTTAGAAGCCCTCAGTTCGCATATGCCTTATCATCATCTCATACATTACTAGTGGATATAGCCAAGAGTTAGGACTGCTAGAGAGAAAACTAATATTAATTGACAAGACTTAATGCACGTAAGCTTTTGTCGCCATGTATTGCCTAATGTACAAAGCCCTAGTTTTGTTGTATTTGCATCACAAAAAGGCATGACTCATGGTCACCATTAAGGATACATATGTTCATGTAAGTTTTTGGAAGCCAATATCAATATTGTTTAGTATTCTAGCTACTATTATACGCCCCATTTGCAACAGATTATAGCCTCATTGCCTCAAATTTCCTCTTGCACGCTCTTCGTATGGATAGAGCTATTCTTTGTGGACATCTTCTCTACATCTGAGAGTAGTCTACTCACTAAATTAGTGAACTTTACAAGGTTGATGAAGCACAAAAAGAAGAGGAATTCTTACTTGGTCACAAAAAAAGTATTTACGACTGTTGACGTATAGTTCTTCGTATTGTTCGATATATTTATTATGGTGTTTAGTCTGCTTTTTTTAGCGTTGAGGTGGTGTTTAGACCAACTTTCGTGCTCTTAATATGTTAAAAAGTATAGAACTAACTAAATAAAACAATCACACACATAAAAGTATAGAAACAACTCGGGTATATTATACTATGTAAACTTACGCTCAACCTAGGGTAATTCACTTCTTTACATCTGTGCTATCCTTTCGGATATACTTAATTTGTTTGAATGATGCGATTGCGTTTCTGTTTTCCCTCTTTTATCTTACTAAACTTGAATACTCTCTAACGTTTCTGTTTTCCCTCTTTTATCTTACTAAACTTGAATACTCTCTAACGAGTGATCTTTGATCGTCGAATTTCCGATATCATCTAACTCTATCACGTGTTTTCATTTATATATCTTACTAAAATGTCGTGAAATACAGAAAGAGAATCGTTGGTCATTATTTGTTATGAAGGCCATGCTAGAGAATTCCCTACAAACCCAAGAGTTCTTTAATAATGCAGTATCAAAGTACAAAGCTCCTAGTTGTCGATCAAGGTTGACGAAAATTTTTATCAGTCGTGCCTTGAAAATTCTGAGCTCCCCCTGATTTATTCAGAACTACCAAACTGTGAGAATTCCTTGGGTGGACTCATCTTTAACATTGCTTACACGATGGATGACTTGATGATAACATAGTATTCATTGTGAGCTTCACGTGTATTTTTGTATAAAAAAAGGTTTTGACAGCAAGTAGTAATACTTGGTGGCTACTTTGAGCTGCAGTGTGGATCCAAATCTTGTTAAATTAATTTGATCCAGTTTTATTTGATATGGATTAAGATCGTTGGTGAGTATATACGAGTGACTTATATGATCGGGTTTCATTTTGTATTGATTGAAATCGTTTAGAGTATATATATCCAATGACTTTCTCTCTCTGTCTCTTAATATATGTACTGAAAAATCAATGGGGATGCAGATGTACAGAAGTTCAAGGGATGGTAGCAAAGTGGCTGGTGCAGTCCTTTGGCCATGGGAAGGCTCTCATGTTCATAGAGCAAATGATCAAGAAAATGATGAGCCTCAAATCATTTGCACCAACAGGTCAGCCTTTGTCTCTTTATTTTAATTAGTACCGTCATTTCCACTTAACTCTCCAATTATGTCTTCCATTTCTTCCAAAATCAAATGCTAAGTGCATGTATGTGTCCATCGAGTGGAATTTGCTCCATGTGCTTAGTCTCCTGCATGGGTTACAAAGAATCTTTAAACTTTCTAAATTAAACATGGTCCTTCCCTCTTAGAAAGTGACACATGTTGTTTTTTAGGGGCGGAACCCTCCCTTTCTTTAAAAAAAAAATTAACAGATAATTATGTCCATTGCCGTGCATCTACAAATTTTAATAAGAAAAGAATTTATGTCACTCGATCACATAGACTTGCGAAGGTATAATGTGGTTACAATTAGTACAGTTATATTTTAAGAGTGGTATTTTTTTTTATAGCTATGTGAAAAGCATGCATGTTTGCTTACTAAAGTTTAGGACTAGACCGTGGAACAAAAAAAGAAAAGAAAATAAAATAAAATAAAAAACAAATTAGAAAATTTTAAAAAAAATTAAAATGTGGTTCATGTTAGTGCTAGCCATGCCACGTCAGATGGCTAGTGTCCACATTAGCGATTTCTGGCTAAAATTGATTAGAAGGACTAAATTGACAAATCATCAAAAGATTTGAGACTAAACATGCAAATCTTTGATAGGTTTAGGACAAACTGACACATTGAAAGGTTTAATACTAAATTGGCAAATCATCAAAAAATTTAGAACTAAATTGACAAAATTGAAAGGTTGATAATTGAATTGATCACCGTACAATAGGTTTAGGATTTTTGGACAATTATCCGCCTATATATCTTTTCACATTTTAGTAACGTTTTACCCTAAGCCAACACTAGTGGGTAGGTAAAGAATACCTAGGGGCGTGAAACAACTCTCTCTAAAAATATGAGCACAACAATGTTGAGATTAAGAAATCACATGAATTAACAAAATAATCACGGTTTTTTACAATCATTTTTTTGTATAAACATGGCAAAACCTACACACGCTCGCTAAAAAAGTCGAATACATAAATTAGTTTTATATTAAAGAATGTTAGAACACGAGAGCAACTCAATCAATATGATGATAGAATTAGGGTATACGTATATGGTGAAAGATTACCCTATATAACCAAGTTAACGTATGCAACTCAATAAAGAAAATCACACTGATATTACTGAAGATTTCGTGATTATTGAAATAATTAAGCTACATAGTACTTTATGATATATTAAAAAACTAGTTATACCAATACAAGGTGTGCATGACTATCATATACAGGTATGTTAATACGAGTGTGAAGCTTCTACACCAAAGGAAGTATAGAGAAAATACAGGATTAAGATGTGAGTGGATGTCAAATTTTCAAGAATGAGTATGGTGACATGAAATGCATAGATCAGTGGGATCAAGCATTGATTATTTTGATACAATTGAAGTTATATAAACAACAGTCTACTTCAAAAGCTTAATCCACTAGAGTGCGGTGGGGAATATACTTATATCTTAACAAGTAATTTAATAGTATCTATCTAACTCATAATGACATCAAATGTCTAATATCAATTGCTGCTGAGATACTGAGTTTGTATTTAACTCGTCAATAACTTAGCTCAAGCAAGGCCATGTGAAATATTGTCTGAATGTTTGCTCTACTCTCTGCAGGGTGGTGGATGCAGAATGCTATGAGTGGCCTTTGCTGACAGAGAAAGTGGATGATAATGAATACGAGGTTTTAGCTAGTTTCCATATGTCATGTGTGTGTGTGTGTGTGTGTGTTGATAATCTTTCATTATTATGCAGAGGACTAATCTTTCTCTGTTCTTGCTATGCAGGAGGCACAGACGTCAAGGGAGGACGATGATGGTGAGGTAAGCGAGAATTGCGAGCTCTCGCTTTCGTTCAATTCCTCGGTGACGATGCAATGTGTAGCGGCAGAAGATAAAGAGCCGTCATGGCCATTGATGGTTGACAATCACATCTTCCAGTTTGATTCCGACGGCGGTGATCATCCTCCCGAAGCCAGTCACTTGAACTTGGACTTAAGCATCTGACCAATTAAGGTTTCACCCCACCTTACCAGCCTCAGCTAGTGTTAGAAGGATATAGGTATTATATTGAGACCTTAGCTCTCGTGTTAATAATCCTTTGGAGACATTGGCCTTCATATTGAGAGTGGTGGATTTATTAATTAGCCAATGTTCCATCCGTTCCAGTATTTTGTTCTGTCTGTATGTGGACGCCCAGAGTTACCTCTATTTATTGATGGACAGAAGAAGTTTTATTTGCTTCATCTCGACATCGATTGTTCATTTCATTGTGTCTCCATAACATGCTCCGATCTCGTCTTCGGACCGGTAAAAACAAAGTAGGAGGGTACTTTATTCAAGCCACTGGGACTGAACTTGAGAGTTCAGGAATTTAGGCCTGATCTCATCTTCAAGCTTGAATGGTTTATTGCCAAAAACTATAAGGGTTAATATCACGAAAAATCTCAAACTGGTATACCTATGATAAATTTATCCCAAACTATTTTTTTTACTACGAAAAATCTCAAACCGGTATACTTGTAATAATTTTACCCCGAATTATTTTTTTGACCACCAAAAGCCCCATATTAATATACTTGTGACAATTTTACCTCAAACTAATTTTTTGACCGCCAAAAACTCCAAACTGGTACACCTGTGACAAAATTTACCCTCTATTAGTTTCCTTTAAATTTTACTGTCAAATCGCTAAATTTGATAACACGTGATAATTGATGAGTTCACCAGTTTGGGGTTTTACCTCTCTGTTTGTCACAAGTTTACCAATTTGTGATTTTTTGTAATATTTAATTCAATTTAACAGATACTAACAAAAGGTAAATTTGTTACAAATGTATCAGTTTGGGGTTTTTAGTGGTTAAAAAATTAGTTTGGGATAAAATTATCACACGTATACTAGTTTGCAGTTTTTGATGATCAAAAAATTAATTTATGGTAAGATTATCACAAGTATACCAGTATTGGGTTTTTGGTGATCAAAAAAATAATTTTGGGTAAATTTATCACAAGTATACCAGTTTAGGGTTTTTTAGGATAAAAAAATTAATTCGGGATAAAATTATCACAAGTATACCAGTTTGGGGTTTTTCATGATATTAACTCAAACTATAAATGGAGCTTATTTATGGAGAGAAGCAATTGAAAAAGCCAGCAGCTCCATTACTCCAAAATCACAATCTTAAAACAGATGAGCTTGGATTGAGACTGAACTTGAATTCGGGAATACATAATCAGCAGGTGGTCTCTTAACCTTGGCCAAAGCGGCGTCTACACAGGTTCCATTTGGAATGCTCATTTGGGTTCTAAAGTCCCTTGGCAAAATGTGAATGATGTTTGGCAATTTTATTTACTCACTTTGGGGAGATGCAATTGCATTTGGAATGCTCTTTAATGGACTTTTGGCCAATGCAAGGGTTGAGGTGCTTTGGGAAGTTACATTTTCGGAATGCAATTTGTACTGTTCATCGCAACTGTTCATCTTCCCTAAAGGTAGGTCCGTTGGCCGGTGACCGCCGCCTAAGGGCTAGCCTGACCCCGGCGACCGCCGCTTGGGGTCGCCAGACCTCGAGCGTCGCCAGGGTTACGCGACCCTAGGCGACGATGGCTAGCGAACAGATTTGGCCGTTGGCAATTGACCGACGACCAGATCTAACCGGTGGCGGTGGCTGGTGGTTAAAGCTCCACCGGCGTTTTTTTTTTTTAAATATTAGCAAAAGTCCTTTAGCCCAAGTTGATTTTAAAAAACACTTATCAAATACTACTTGCATTTCGAAAAACCCCTTCAGCCCAAAGATATTTGCATTTCCCCAAATGCATTCCCCAAAATCGAACCAAACGGGTCCACAATTTGATCAAAACGCAAAGTCACAGTGCCATAATTTCCACAAGGTGGACAGCATTTGGGTAAACTCACGTAAGGTTCAAGCAGAAGAACTCACTAGTAATTGCATTGATCTCCAGCAACTTCATCTCCATTCAAATCCAAATAAATAAGCACTTTACACCATATACATCCAATTCAGAAGTGGAGCTCGGGATGCAACCAAATGATTAAACTTTAGACACCAGAGATGCTGTTACAAGCAAGTCCATTATCCGAATTTCTCCATCTAACCTAAGGGGTCCTGAACTTTTTTATCTTTCCCTCTCACTTTTTTACACGAGGGAAAGCCAGATATGAGTTGATCAACTATTTCTCTCCAATGGCTAGACCTGCAGACTTCCTTATACACCTTTTACTGCCTCTTTGCTATAGTCTTCTTCAATCCCTTGATGATCTTTCCGAACCACAATAAGTTCATCACAGTTAGCGCCAATGGTGCACCAAACACCAAGAATTTCCCAAGTGCATGCATCTCATTGACCTGCGCAGAGACGGACCATCTAGATTGATAAATGGTTTGAGAATTTTATTATGGATATAACAAATGGCGGTCCACAACCAAGACTGCCACTATAAATATAAGATACAAAGTTTTTGAAAAAGAAAAAGAAAGGAAATTAAAGCATGTTATCTGTCAAGACATTAATTTGCAAATGCAAAGTTCATGCAACCAATAATTTTTCCCCGGAGAAGACCAACCTTAGTGATTATTTCTAATGAAACTAAACAGATAAAGACTATGAGAGGTTATTACCTGATCTAAGTGCAAGTAGACATGGTAGAACATGTAGACAAATAGGAGAATTCTGGCGACCTGCACAGATGTGATAAGAGTGTCACGGAAGGTCAAACAATTACAAGATGCATAAAAGTTACTATAGCAAACAGAATCACTTTAACAATTTAACAGACAGCAGTAGTGTGAAGTTACCAGCCAAGATAAGAATATGACAACACCGTTGATAAGATATGCTTTAGACTTCTTCATTCCAACCGTGTCAAGGTACCTGAACCAAAAAACGTGAAAGCTATAATTTAAGTGAAAAAAGGCCAGAAGCATTTATCAAATTCCCATTGTTTCAAATACCATCTCAAATTGATTCCAGGGGTTGTTGTCTCAGAGATGAGAACCATAAAGGTGTAGAGTTGTCCCTCACTGGTTAACATAGCATATGCCAATGATGCTATTGATAGGAGATGATGAATTACCTGTCACAGACAGTACCAATTTATCTATCAAATGCAATAAAGATAGTCAAAACCCAACAATTTCTTCATACGTGAGAAAATTGTACATGGAAGCTATGACAAGGAGTTATCAGACTCTCAATATAAAGCTGCATCCACCCAGAAGCAGAAAACGGTTGACACCAACTTGGGAGCATCACAATGATAAATGTAGAACACTGAAAACACTCAGAAGTCTTATATGACTTCCACCTAAATTAAGAATATAGTTTACTTACATACTCCATGCCACCTAGTGACGGATAAAACCAGAATATCATCCCAAGGTCGGTGAGAAAGTATCCAACAGAAACCTGCAAGTAAATACATAGTAAAGCCACAAGGCAACAATTCAGATTACTGAATTAAAAGGCATTGCAGTAAACCTTGCAGAAGTGGATATATTTCAAAATGGCTATGTCTTTGGTTTTCATTACTGTATTGACGATACAATGGAACTGCATAGCATTAACTTCAAAGTACATGCCAGTTGCCAAGTGAACCTATTATCAGCCATATGAGCATCATTTCTTCTTCCCTACGGATTAATCCTATTGAATTAACGTTTTCCACAGTGCAGCAAAACAAGATAGAGATGCACTGTGCCAAAGAGAGAAGCCTATGAAACAGAATACCCACAAAAATGGGGAAAGAGAAAAAAGAAAGTTATCAACTTAAAAGGCTACTGACAAGCTTCCCTTTCTACAGTGCAAAATAGTAAGGTATAGTTACAGACACAACAATTTTTATGGTCAAACCAAAAGCAAACCAAACATTAAGAGACTATCCACAACCAAAGTAAAACTACAGAAGAAAAATGCTAAGATATTTAACGTTAACACTAAGGATCAAAGATTGGATGCAGTCAACTCGAATTCAATTATTTCTTCACAAGCTTTTAGTCACCGTAAATTCTAAAGCTCCAAATTTCATCCAAAGGTTTTTCACTTTATATAAAAGAAAACCTAAACCAGTTACATAGTCTCCATATTTTAAGCGCTGCCTCTTATTCTACATCACAAGTGCCCTAAGCTCATCAAAACCTGGGAAACTAACAAAAGAAGAGAGTACACTTTTAGGCATCCAAGAGTCTGTAAGTTAACTTCAGCCAAAAAAGAGTCTGTAACTTGATGTTGATACCCTAAAACTTTGAAGGCGCAGGCACCCCAAAACTTTGAAGGTGCAGGCTACCAGTAGGCATCCAAAATACGTCGCCGTTTATACTTGCCACACAGAAATACTCCCCAATCCTTTTGCATCAGCTAACAACATGACCCACTGAGTTTTTTTCGCCGCCAGGTAAGAAGTAGAAGGTATGGGGGCGGAAAAATGGGAGTGGAACCCGAGACTTTCCTCGATTCTTTATAAGGGTAGACTATCACTAGATCAAACATCTGTTTCATCTGTCAATACCGGTACCAAAGAGGAGACTACAGCATCACTTACACATACTTAAGCTCCGCAAGAAAAGTTGCAGCCAAAAATTAACTCAAACAGCAAAAACGTTTGAAGAGGTAAAACACTGAAGGCATCCTCACCCCTAATATGGAGGTGGACAGTGAAGAACTTCGAAACGTAATGAGGTCATTGAGTTGGTAATCAGCATACATATCTGACCAGAATACCAAATATAGTGACAGAACAGTGATGAAAATCGCATGAACAGTTGATATGGCCCTGCAAAAGTTACACGTGTGAGAAACTCCGTGTCATGAAATATAAAAGAAAAGGCTGACAGAAGAAAATTATTCAATCACCGATTATTCCACTCAACGCGCTTTATGTAAGAAAGGCTTGGATAGCTCTTGAAATTCAGCGCACTAATCAACTGCGTGAGGTCATAGACCTGATTTGAACAATCAAAACAGAACCATATTAAAAAAAGAACGAAAGATAAATAATCAAAAGGAAATTTTCCAACTTTGACAATTCCTTGCCTTGGGGCAAAAACACCAGCATGATAATAATTATAATGCAGGAAGCAACATGATGGGACTAGTACTACATGTCCCCGCATGGCAATACTAGTAAAGGAAATTGTGAACCTACCATTTTGCAAGCAAGAATCCCACCAACAACAGATGTGTAAGGAACGAAAGGATCTGCAAGCATATACTCCTTCAGCAGATGTTCAGCCTGATTTTGATAATAACTAACTGCCATTGCTCTGCTATTTCTGTCCAGAAACGCGTCAAATTCCGTGCCGACCAGACTATCTCTGCTGTTTTATTCTTCTATCCTCGTTCTCTATGGTTCTCTGAAAAAAAAAAAAGAAGGATGAGTGACCAAGAAGAAACAGCAATCAGAAGTCACTTAGATAAGTCTAACTGAAATGGTGCAAATTCTAACTCCAGCACCACTTGATCTGTCAATTGCCAGAAAAATTGATTATTGAAATCTCATGTCCAGAGGACAACAATGAACATCACAAATATCACACAGATTGGGACCAATATGGTCAACTAAGAAGAAAACTATACACTGAACGATTTCTTCACAACATAATTCAGGCATCATATGCTAGCCTTGTTTCCATCTAAAGTATCTTTATTCCTTGAAAAAGCAACAGCAATTTAAAGACACAGAATTATTGACAATTGAAATTAGGATTCCGCCGCCAGTGTAAGAAAGTTTTTAAATATTCATCTTTGGAAGATAGTCATGTGTAGTTGGAGATAAAGAAATAGCTAAAATTCTTCCATACATAAATCATCTAACGATGAATATATAACTCAGTTTTTATACTGGCAATGGACCTAATAAAAATCCATAAAATATTGATAAAATGCTTCCACACATTGCAAAAGAAGCTGAGAAAGTGGTACCATCAGAGATTTGCAAAAATTATGGACAAACCAGATTAGTTGTGCATCTTTTTTCATGATAGTCCGCAAGAATTTGTATTGCTGGTAAATTCTTGAAACTCAGAGAAATAATAAGAGCATTATATACTAAAGCCCAACTCTGGGCATTAGGAGTACTTCCAATTGACGACTAACAAACCACAAAATGACAGGGAAAACATGGTGACAATCGACAAGGTTGCTTCCAGTCAAAAGATAAGAAAAATCAACCACGAAAGTATAATGCTTGAAGTAACCTGTCTGAACTACTCATCAATTACAGCCAGAAAAAAACAGTTCTCGTCTCAGTCTGCAGTAAGATGCTTCTAAAAGTAATAAATGGATGCATCCCTGTTCCCAAGAGACTCAATTACAGAAAGAGAAGCAAACTCGGACCAACACTTCAAGCTTTAAACACCCCCGACCACCCCCCAAATAAATAGCAGGCAAAAACAGTCCAGCTTTGAAAAGCACAAAATACTCGCAGGGTTCAATACTCTGAAAATAAGCAACAGCAAGCACACCGCATTGCTCCTTCAAAAGCCGATAACCCATACCGCGCACCCCGGAACCTTGCATGTATGTCTACCGTCACGACTATCGTCTCGATACAGAGCAAACCCAATGTCCCTACGGCCCCCATCCGAATGCCAAAACAAAACAGCCCCACGCGCACACAAACAAAAGCTTCTCCGGGTTCCAGCCGCCCCCCGGAACGCGAAAAATTCGAAACGACAACGGGCAAGACACTGCCCACCACCATGACACGCAAAGGAGGAGACACCAGAGCGATCACGGAGACCATCAAGCACGGCCCTTTCCCGCGACCCATCGCGCCAGGGACAGAAACGAACCTCGAAAGCACGACGGCGACCCAGTAACGGACGAACCACAACAACGCGCGCGCGCGCTCGAGGAGGAGGAAAAGAGACCCCTTCGGCGATCGAGCTCTCACCGGCAATCGGAGAAGCTCCGACGGAGGGCGATCGTCGTCGTCGTCGTCGTCGTCGTCGGCGAGCGAGCGAGGGAGAAGATTCTGGGTGAGGGAGACAGCGAGGTTTCGAAGGGAGTGTGCACGCAACCCACCACCGCCACCACCACCACCACCGTGAACGAACAAGATGCCTTCCCTTCCTTTTCCCTTCTATTTACGTTGTCCTTCCAGAAGAAGCAACACCACCTGAAAATTCACATGGAATTCCACTGAAATTTTTATAAATCAGTACGAAAAAAAGAAGAAGAGAAAAACAGAAAAAGGGATAAACCCGGACTTTTTTTAATAATAATAGTAAAACCGCAGGAGGGGGGAGGTGACGTGGCGGTCAAACGCGTCGCCTCAATGTCAGACTGGCCAATCAGAGGCCGACATTGGACGGAACCCGACCCCACCTCCGAGAAAATATTACGTACCCCTAGTGATTCCACCGTGGAGAAATACCAAGTCTGGCGCGGCGACACGTGTCCGAGGGCCCCACATGTTCAGAAGGCTCCAGCCGCTCCACGGTGAAATAACTCCCACGGCTCGGAGCTGAGCTGAGCTGAGTTGATCTCTCTCAGCCCTCTCTCTCTTTCGCGCTCCCCCTCTCTCTCTCTGCTTTTTGAAAAACAGCCCTCTCTCTCCGCTCTTTCTCTCCACTCTCTCTCTCTCTTTCGCGCTCTCCATCGAATTCCAGACCTGGAATTCGCTCTGTGCTCCGTCACGCCGCGCCGATGCCGACGCCGACGCCGACGAGCGAGGTCCGCCGCTGCCGGCGAGCGACGTCGGTCGCCTCCCACGAGATCCACCTCTGCCCACGAGCGACCCGTCGCCTCCAAGAGACAGGGCCACTGGATGAAGTACTGCCCCGGCAAGTCCCTCGCCGGATCCCAGCCGTCCTCCTCCTCCTCCGCCGCTGCCGTCGCGGGCCCTCCTTGTCTTGATCGGAAAAACGAAGCTCCGTCTCAGGGGACGAGGAGCGACGCCTTCTTTGCCTGTAAGAAGCAGGGCCACTAGATGAAAGACCGCCCCGACAAGTCCCCCGCGAAGTCGCGGCCGTCCGTCACTTCGCGGCACCCAATATTTTCTCATCTTTCGTCCCCTTCTGCAATGGCGTCAGTGTCGCTCCAGAAATCTTCTTGATAGAGAGAGAGAGAGAGAAGCAAATATGCTGAGAAAGCTGCTGCTGCTGCTTCAGACGTCCGCAGCTCGGCGAGCTCTCTCCAGCGCCTGCGCTGCTTCTCCATCTCTCCCTCTGTTGCCTCGCGGGTCCTCGCTCTTCTGTTCGTCGACCTCGGCTCAAGACCCGGGCGGTACTTTTGTTGAACACGTGGAGGACGACGACCCCACGAACGGTTCCGCTTCCCAACCTTGTGCCGCAATCTCCGTCGACCGCTCGGCTCTCTACAATCCTCCCGGTACTACTGCCTTGGAAGGCCTCGTTGCTTGAGGTCGCGAGTGTGATCTAAGGGAGAGAGATGTTATTGAGTGACGATGTATGTTCTCGTAAAGTTCGTTTTCTGTTTGTTTGTAGAGCATTCCCATGAACCCACTGCGGACTCCGAGCTGGTTAAGCACCTTAAGGGCATCGTCAAGGTACGGGAACATTTTCCCGATTCTTGGTTTCGCTTGATATCTTGGTGTGCTTTATGGCGAGTGCGTTATGTTTGTGAAAATGTGCCCGATCGTGCCTGTGAATGTGACCTTCGGTAAGTGCCAAGGTAAGGTGCGGCAGATGGGGCGGGCTTCAGGGATCAGGTGTTACGTTGTTCCTTTTCAGTAAGAGCTGATAGCGTGTAGTATGGAATGCTTTCACCGGTGGAAGGCCTTTTGGTTGGAAATGATAAAGCTGAAAAATAAGTCATATTTATCTTTTCAAGGAAGAACTCACGTAGCACTCCATGATTAAGTTGATGAAATGTAAACTTAGAGTGTTTGTTAATCTGCTTCTAAATCTAACAGTGCTATTAGAAAGGCAATAGCTTTCTATGTGTACGACACTCATTTTGAACTGATGGAAGCCTCCCGTCCTTGCCTACCGTCTGAACAATGAGACCCATCGATTTCGACAGTCATTTACAGGCATCCTCTATCATTTGACGTGCTTTATTGAGCAATGCTGACACTTGCAATTTGATGTTAACAATCGGTTTCTTTCGCAGTTTCGGGTGGGCCAATTTCAGTTGCTGAGTACATGGAGGAAGTTCTGACTAACCCAAAAGCTGGATTCTACATCAACTGTGATGTTTTTGGTGCGGAAGGTGACTTTATAACCTCTCTTGAAGTAAGTCAGATGTTCGGTGAGGTAAGATTGGTAGCTATCCTCCCATATCATTACCTATATCTGAGTCAAATTGAAGTTTGTGGGTGCTGAAAATTAAACTTACTGGGTTCTTTAGTAATCTATCGCCGGTGGGTTTTTCTAGTATATTGTCGACTACTTTTGCTCTGCTAATATATATCGTGTAACTTTAGATGATTGGCGTTTGGACCATGTGCATGTGGGAGCAAATGGGACGACCAAGTAGTGTCAACCTTGTTGAGTTGGGTCCAGGACAAGGAACTCTCATGGCCGACCTTCTTCGTGTATGTCTACAGCGATGCTCTATCGCGAACGATTGTTTTACCCGAGAGAAGTTGCAGGAAATTTATGTTTTGTTTCATTAGTTCTGATAGGGAAGTTTTCCTTCATATTTGCTGCATCGTCCGTTGTCCGTATTACATGACAGTCAACTGATTAAGTAGTGTAGCTTTGGTTGTAGGGTACATCAAAGTTCAAACAGTTCACAGAGGTACTGCACGTACACATGGTGGAGTGCAGTCCCACGTTGAGGAAACTCCAGCATAGCAACTTGAAGTGTATCGAGGAGGAAAATATATCGCAAGATGTTGGACACAGAACTATTAGCACTTTGGCGGGGACCCCAGTAACGTGGCATGCTGCATTGGAGCAGGTTCCATTAGGATGTAAGGACTTATCTTTGCTTCATTATGCTTTTGTGGGAAGGAAAAGAAACTATATAAATGCTGCATTTGTTAAGCATACAATACCTAGGCTCAGATTCTCCCCTTCTTTAGAAGCACAAAGACATACATCAGCAGAACTGAATTTTGATAGTACATACATATACCAACAGTATATTTCCAATTATTGGGCAGTACACCTTTTCATGCTAAAGAGCCATCTATCCTGCATTGTTAGTGTTCGATTTGTTTTTTGTGAATGGTGAGTAGTTACTGTTTTCTGTTTCTCATGCTATTGACATAATTAAATCTGATGAGGTTTGAACATTTGTATAGGTATTGAAGCAATAAAGTGTCATGATGGAAATTGACTTCCCCTTATAACTGCACTAGTTACAGCGGTGACTGCATTCTTTTGGTGTTCAATAAGATAAAAATGATTGTATGTGATGTCAATGCCAATTGTAGTGAAGTGATGCTGTTATTTATGTGTCTGGTGTTAATGCTCAAGGTCACTCTACACTAGATAATATCTTTTACTTTGTTTTCAAGACATATTATTCTTATGGAGTTCGGAATCTTTTAGATGGGATGATCTTAACTCTTTCTAGATAAACATAAACTGAGCATCTCTTTCTTCGATGCGTTACATCTGTTTCTTTTTGTTCCAGTGCCAACAATCATCATTGCGCATGAGTTTTATGATGCTTTGCCGATACACCAGTTTCAGGTTAGTTTTTCTTTTCCGGCCTTAGTTTCAGCAGGATAGTTGAGTTTGCTGTGATTTTATCTTTTTGGATGTTGCTTCTAAGAAATTTGATCTGCTAGATGCTTGTGCATATTGTTCTCCACTTGAGATTCAAACCTAGGGCAGTCTCGTAATTGGTTAATATAACTCGACCTGCTGATGTGCTGACTTCACTCGAAGGGCTAAAGACTTTGTCGCACTGTCATCCTTGTGTATATCGATCTCATGATACCTTTTTGCTTTAACAATCTTTATACATTCATTTTTGCATTTTTAGATCTTCCAGTATGTGCCTGTCTTCTATTTATCTTGCTATCGGATGTTTTGTTAAAATCTCTTTCATGAGTGGAGTAATTGCATTTGCTTATTACATAGGTTTAAGAAACCGTTAACTGCCAGTTTGTCGGTTAGATAGGTGGGCTTGACAAATGTACCTCAAGTCCCAAAGTTTTACACTACTCTAGAAATGATATTGTAGGATTTAAGGCAGTTGTAAAGCCAGCGTAGAATTATATTTGCACACCAATACAATGTATATGCGATCCTGTTGGAACTTTAATTTGTTTTATTAATTTTTCACTGGGAAAAGAGCTTGCGTGGTAACAAACTAACCTTAAACTACTACGATGCGCATGTTCCGAGTTTAACTGTGTGCTAGTGCCTATTGCGTCCTGTCTTTCATCCCCTATATATGTATGTATTACTACCCTTTGTGCTTGCAAGAAGTCTGAGTTGGCAAAAAGACTGGGTGCCCCGCTTGTTTGCTTCTCCTGTGGGAGAGTTGGATCTTGTTCATATGTGCTGCCACAGCATCTTTTTGGTTTTTAAGTATGCTCTGTCGAGCCATAGATTTCAAGGACTTTTGTTTTTGTTTTGAGTCAAGAACCTTAATCCATCATCGTCATGGTTTGCTCAATTTTTAGCTTCAACGATATCTCAAATATTGCCCTTTTAATTTACCATGTCCAGCTAAATCATAGATGGGGTTTTCCATGGTTAATTTCATATGACAGGTATGGTTTATAGCTTTTAGCTCTTGTTTGTCTCTGCTGAATTTGCTTTTACATTTATAGAATGTTGGCTTCATAGGCTTGGGAAATATGGGACCCAGAATGGCGAAGAATCTTGTTAAAGCTGGATACAACGTCACCGTGAATGATGTGTAATGTTTGGGATTCTGTGAATCTAATAATCTGTAAATGCATTTCCTCGAAATGATAATACTCCTAAATGATCTCATTATGTTGCTATTTTGAGCTTCCAATACTTTGACATTAACTGATTAGCTAGACCAACAAGGAGATGAATGTGTTATGAGCAGATTAGGATCAGAATCTTGGTTTATTCACATCCCTTAGGAGACGTTCAGAGAGTTCTCACTAGATGGAAGCCTATCTTTATAAGTAGTGTCTAGACTATCCTTTGACTTTCCCAGTAGCATCACCTTTTTCAATTTTGTATTCATGTATAATGGAACATTCTTGCAATCCAATTATTGTGGAGTATTTAGTGCCCATTTGTGTAAGTGAAAAAAAATTATTCCTTTCAGAAATGGTGATGCCATGAAGATCTTTGCTGGCATTGGAGTCCCCACCAAGAAAACACCCTTTGAAGTTGCAGAAGAAAGTGATGTAATAATGACAATGTTGCCGTCATCTTCCCATGTAAGTTCTAAATTTTGTCTTTTATGTTTGTCCTTTTCTTGCAGTAGCCTTTCTGTCATCACAGTTATATTACAACTGCAGTTAATCTTTACGATTGTCGTATAGATTTTAAATAGAGAATATTGTCTTGGTTGTAGTTCTGATATGAACCAGGAGTTGTGAATTGAACTGACTAGAAAGAGGGTAAATGTTTCAACCTTGGGAAATAATATATCTTAATGCTCAGAGGTCCATTCTTTCCGGCAATAAGTGATCTTATTTTCGGTGGGAGATCATTGGCATTAACATATAGGCTTGGGTATTGATGAAGAGGTCCTGTTTTCCTATTTGAGGAGCACTTCAATTACTTTGGACTCATGTTAGGCATTAACTTTTTTATTTCATGCATCAATCATAAGTGTATGCTAGGAGCATGCCGTACGATGCAGAAATGTATTTAAATCAATTTGCTCGGCGTGTAAGTTGTTTATCACTGTGTTTGTGGAGCCTTTCTCGTAAAATTTGCCAGGTGAAAGACATATAAGGATAAAATTGAATAATCTATATATACGATTAATGTAGGTATTTGATGTATACACTGGACCGAATGGATTGCTTCATGGTGGAAATCTCCTAAGACCGTGGTTATTGATAGATTCTTCTACTATTGATCCCCAAACATCGAGAAAGATTTCAGCACTTGTGTCTAACTGTACTTTAAAAGGGAAGAGAGGTAACGGGAAGTAAACTCAGAAGAGTTATCCTTTAAATAAAATTATTGCGTGTAAGTGTCATGCTTAATAGCCCATTGTTCCATCAAGATTATTTCCCAAATAGTGTGCAGTCCTTATTTCCTGAAAACTGCTTGACCGTCATCGTCATTGTAACGTCCTAAAAATATGATTTACCAGGATATATGATTATTGCTATGGAGGCATACTTACGCCGCATCTCCATGTCCATTTGCAAGAACATGGACTCTTTCAGTGATATTTAATGAAATGTATGTGGTAGTTATCGGTGCTTTTACTAGGACTAAATACTTTGGATGGAACGCCACCATTCTCACCATCCCCATAGTGTATGAGACAAATGGATGAGAGATTTAAGGTTTTCTTTTTTGTCAAAATAAGACTTGAGCATGTAATGTTCCATCAGGATTATCTTTGGAGGATTAAAATGCATATATCAAACCCCTCCACAGATTCTTGCAGTGCGGGAAGCCTTGTGCACTTAGACGCCTTTTGTAATTGCTGTAATAAGTAGATATGGCATCTCAGACTTGGAATACTCAGATTGTTTGATGCAGGGCAAAGGCAACTACATACCTTGTATTAAGAAACTGAAGATGTATATAAGTCATACACATTCTATTACTGCCTTTTGAACATCATCTTTTGGTCCCAGAAGAATTGGTAGTTGCCCTCTTTGGATTTGTTTCTCATCTTTGTTTCTTGTGTTATATGTATATGCTGTACAAGCTTTATATGTTGTAAATAAATAGATGGAGGTGGAGTTCCTATGATGCTGGATGCACCTGTTTCTGGAGGTGTTCTTGCTGCTGAAGCTGGCTCACTCACGTTCATGGTATGCTCAGTATCTGCAATCGATAGATTCTGATATGATTATAATAGCTCAAGAGTACGGACTTGCTTTTGAAAGCACTCAGTTAAGAACTCTCAGTTAAGAGACTGCTTCAATGCTGGGGCAACAAACAGACATGGAGTCCTCCTCTTCTGTATATTCAGTTGATATGTCCTGCTCGATTTCTTAACATTAGCAAACTCTCATAGTACAACATCCGGCAATACCACCCAATGATAAGCAATCAAAGCCGATGAATTTTTGACAGTAAAATCTTCAAAAGGCAATGGTTAAATGACTCGTGGACAAAAATGCAAGAAAACATTTTAAAGAGATGATGAAGAAGAAAAATGTGAAGAAGAGGTTCAACCCAATGCAAGACAATTGGGCAAACTTGGCTGAAAACAGTTGACTACAGTTCAGCATCAAAAGGAGCTCACAAAAAGACCATTCCATTCGTGTAAACAGAACTTGCACCATTCATTTGAAGAGTTGGTCAGTATATCACAATGAACACAGAAAAAGAAGGACAAAAAATCATGAGGCAGAATTTTCAGCAGACATCACATTGAACCTGAGAGCAGACTGACTTGAAAGTGGAAAGTGAAATTGACACGAGGAACTAGCTACTCTCTTAATGCTAAAGAAAATTAACGTCAAAGCAGTGCCCGCAAATATGAAATTGAAAGGTTTCAAGCATCCAGAACTTATGTTGCCGAAGGAGAAGAAGTAAATTAAAGCATGCCGAGAAAATCAGTGTTCTTAGCAATGATTATATCTACACTGACTTTTGGCTTTTGAAGCATCTATGTGGAGAACAAATTCTACAAAATGAAACTAAGAAATAAGGTCAGCAGTGCAATTGCCAAGAAAACCGTCATAATATTTCCAATTCTCTGATTTCCAGATTTTTACTGCTAAAGCTACTTTACCAGCTCATTCTGATGTTAGCACTGTCTAGTGGCCTGAACGAAATCACTCTATTCTCAAGACCGGCTAAGGTTTTCATTCTATTGAGCATCAACAATAAATCATTTCATCTACTTCCAGACTCACGAGAATACTCTTTGTTATTTAGTGTTCAAAATGATGCGTGCATGATTTAGGAGATTTCTTTTTTTTATAACTTATTTCTAATGTTAATAGAGAAAGTGTCAGTTGGCCAAGCTCTTAATACTCAGACACCAGGGTGAAGGTTCTATCAGGCAAAGATATAATTGACACGTTAAATTACAAAATGATGTGCCTCTCTACTCTTAATTTCCAACTTGGTCTAACAATCAAGAAGTCAACACCGTCTGTTTATCTTTTTGAAAGTCAGCCATCATCATCAATCATGAGGATATACGCTACATACTATCATATCATGAGTTTACCGACATTCAGAGGCCTACATTTATTAAGCGACTTTCTGCAACAAACTTCACGTAAAGAGAAATTTAAACAGGATGATGAACCAAATAAAGTGCAATTCCATGTCCATCATTAAAAAATCAGAGAAACGGACAGCCTAAATTATGCCAACGACTAGCTGTAAGAAATTAAAGAAACATATGTTTATGAAAACCTGTTGAATTGAATTTTCTGAAAGATTAGAGAAGACATCAATATATTCAGCCATGGGTGACTTCAGAGCCACCAAATTCCGTCTTGAGTCTACTGAAAAGAACAACTTTTCCGACTCATTCTTCAGTTCCTGCCGGATCACTTCAGGCTCCAATGAGAACACATTGATCTTTTCCTGAGCCGACATATAACCTCCACGATTAAGTGCAAGGAAAACTCTGAAGTTGTTGCGATGGGATGCTGAGTTTCTTAGTTCTGAAGAGTCTTTCCAATTGAAATCTTTCTCCCTAGACCTGCTTCGAACCACATCATGTGAAAATTCAAGTCCTTTAAACCAGCTGCAACCACTTTTCTTCCTGGTTCTGGGACTTGCAAACATAATAGAAGCATATGGAGATTTCATTTAACAGAGGCACTACCTGATATAGGGTTCTGAGTTTGTCACGAAAGCGGTAGTACTCATTGACCACCCATTCATACGATGTCTTGCAACTAGAAGAGAACCGCAGAGACAACTGTCAAATAAACCATCGATAAATACATAGGCAATTATTTTTAAAAGTTGCAAAAACTAAAAGAGAAGCTCATGTCACGAACATTCAGTAGTTGGGGAATTGAAAAATTGGCAATTGAAACTAGTATATAACACTATCCCACATATTATTAGACAGCAACTTCACTGCAACAACAGATATAGCGAGTCTTCCACAGCCTTTAGAGGGGTCAAAGATAACAGAAACTCTCAAGCTACAAAAGAGAGAGAGTTTAGTTCTTCTATGACTTTTGTTTTATGTGTATTTACAGACAGTTTTCTGTAGAGTGCAAGTCTTGTGTCAGATCAGTTTCTGATACTTAAACATGAAAACAAGAAATGTCAGCAACAATGCACGTACAGATAGGTATGCAAAACTCTATGTGACAAGTTTCGCGTATCTTTAACTATGCGAAGCTATATGCGATGAGTTTCAAGTATCATTAACCATCATTAACTATATTTCAAGCAGGTGTCGGCAATCTTCTGATTTTACAATCTCTATGCATCAAAGCAGGTATATACATATTTAGTATAAATAATAGTTATCTGGAAGAAGCAAAGAATGACACAGATTCATATTTGCATTGGCATACACTTTTCAATGTTGTAGATTGTGAGCTGTATAGCAAAAAGCAATAAAACAGAGAGAGAGAGAGAGAGAGAGAGAGAGAGAGAGAGAGAGAGTGCCTGCATGTTGTCAAGCCATAAAGTAAGACCGACAAGAGCTCAACCAGCAGACAGCTTTCTAAAATCGGTTTCCCAATCCTTTTCAGCTACTCTGCATCAGATAGACAATACGGCAAACTCCTATCAGCAGAAAGAAATTTAACCAAGTCCAGACCTGTTGTTCACATGATATCAACTTATACAACATTGAGGAATATATTCAATAAATCAATCGATTCAGCCACAAGTTTTAAGCCCAGTATCCAGTCACGTGTTAAAAGTTAAAACTACATTAACCAAAATACTGGCAACACCTAGTAACCCAGTTTTATTCTCATAAATGAAACCAAATTATTCGAAGGACCTGAAAAACAATTCTGCTTGACCTATATCTTTGATGTTCATGGAAAAGGAGATTCTAGAAAAATTGATGACCGTACAATACAGAGATGAGTAGTGTACAAGATAGCACTAAAGTTGCTAGTTTTAAGGAAGCATCATGTAGAGAATAAGAGATTTCAAGTTAGACCTCCAACCAAGGAATCTAAAATGCAGAGAACAAAGAGAATGACAAATTGCTGCCAGGAGAAAGTACATAGGGAATCTAGTCATGCACTGAAAGTTTTTACGGAGTTTTATAGTAAATGCTATATCAAGAGAATAACAACCACAGCCCAAACAAAAAATCTGGAGTGAAACAATTTTAGCCAAATGGTGAAGTAATAGTAGAATGTTTTTGTACGGTATATCTGCACTACTTGCTGAAGGTCCTCTCCACATCATCTCTATTATACTGTCGTCATCTCTACTACACATTCACAAAAGATGATTATCCGGTGAGATATTCAACTTGATTTTCTCTGGGGAATTTTAATGAACATCTGGCTGCCCCCCCCCCCCCCACAACAACAAATTCTAGCCGCAGCACACCATTCATTTGGAAGCAATCAGATAAAGTACAACATGTCATTCATTGTGACGTATCGAGTTACGCTAGCAATACCCTATTCATTCGGTCCATTCGATCTAGCAATGTCAAAACCTCAAACACTCAACAGATTTGGCTTAGGCATTGTTCAAACACAAGGTGAGCAGCAAGCTAAGAGGCAAATATCGATCCATTCAGCACCAAGAAAGTATAAATAAGTACTAGTTATCGGCGGCTCAGTCCATGCCGACTTATTGACAGGAATGTCGAGACATCTACTCTATACTACTCACGATCTTTCACACACTAACAAAAATACTTCTTTTATTTGATGGGATAATATGCACCTCAGAGAGAGGCATTAAAATGACACTTTCAAATCATTTCAAATGCTCAGAAAACACAATTAACAAAGAAACAATGTTTTGAGACAAGTACCATAATGATTTTGTCAAAGAAGTTGGAACTCCCACGCCTAGAACAGGTGATTTGCAGGTTGGAAAGAACGATCATAAAGTGAGAAGTATCAAAGAATGCTACACTAACCAAACAAAGGAACTATAATATTGAAAGTCAACCTCATCCTTGCATGACAAAGAAGAGGCAACGACATGGTCTTTCCCTGATCCAACCGAGCAACACGGAAAATTCATAATCGAGACACAAATTTCACTACAGCAACGTCTAGGCAAATCGTGGGCAGCAGCGAACCTTGCTCATCGGAGGCGGTGTTAGTGTCGGCTAGGTGGGAGTCAACGCCTAGGCAAATCAGAGCTCAACCTCAAATCCACCTATTTTGTAATTTGTAAATCCAAGCTCAACCTCAAATTGCGGGTAAACAAACACCCACCAAGCAATACACTTCAACTCTACCTCAGGCAAAGGAACCCAACAAGAGCAGAACCCGGAAAAACCATTCTTCTTCAGAGTCCTAAGGCAAACACACAATAGGTAAGCAATGTAGGATATTGCTCCAGAGCTCATGCATCGCAATGGGGGCGAAATAAAGTAGCAATTTCAACTCTCATTCTTATACTAGTGGCTGGTAGAAGTTCACGAGAGCAAAAAGAAAGAATGCCAATTCCTCCACTTGTATAGGTATTGTTATTTCCTAGTATAGCCTTGCCTTTCTCGCTTTCCTACTATTTTTACCAAACATATTAGACATTCGTCATTCTTTTGAATTTCCATATCATATTCATCTATCACAAGCAAAAGTGGCATTTGAACACCCATTTTATTTCACTCCTTCTTCCCTCCACAACATTTCCACCTCATTTTAGTTCTTCAAACCCATATGTGGGAAAGTTTATATAATGCTTATGTTTCCGGGTGCTAAGATAGACAGCATAAATATCCTCTATAATTACCAAAATTCAGTTGCTTACTTCACCACTCGTAATGTGCTGGAGAAACTTGTCCTCAAATTCACGGCACAGCTCCAAAGCTAAGGCTCTTGTTCCTTCAGGACTATTGACCATCTGCTCTCCAAGCCTCACCAACTCGTCCTGGACAATCTGAGACTTACCTTGAAGCCTGCGACATGTTGGTAATGTTACAATTTCATAAATGATCAAATTGATGCTGAATGGATTGCGAATCAAACAATGGTTATGTGGATAATCATAGTTCCTATCAAAACACACAACTTTAGACATAAAGTTGTAAAGACAAATGGAGGCAAAGACAAAGGAACTTGTGAGCCATAATTGCAAACAAAGAGAACATTTTATTATCTAATATTTTGTCTCCTAAACTAATCAGAAATTATGTCAAGCACATACATTGAGCTGGCACCAAGGGAAGTATGTGAGACAATGCCCATATTCACCACTAAATTGTAATAAGATGTACGAAGTTTCAGAAATAAAGTCAAGAGTCTACCCTAGGCAAAAAAAAAGTGACAAATTTCCTACAAGACATAAACATTCGATATGGTTATCCTTCTTTCTGGGTGCACAAAAATTTCCTTGTAACAGAAATTCAAAGTCTACCCAAAAAAGATTGAAAAAGTAAGTTATTGGCTTTCAGCAACTAGTAGAACAAAATGTATGTATTTCGGCTGAACATACTCGCTGATCTGGAAAAGCAAGAAAAGTGGAATTAGAAAGCTAGGAGTCAAGACAAACAGCCAAAGAGTAAGCTTTCCTTCAAAAAAGACATATGCACCTACACAATCAACTGAGAAGCACATGATGCAACAATGGTTAAAAGCATTGAGCAGCACACAAGCAATTTTTAAATTAAGCCATGTTGGAGAAAAGTTTTCATTCCTCACCACTGAATCATCCATGACTCTTTGATCCAATCCAGGTAAATCAATGAGCTTTAACAGTGGAGCTGAAAATAACAAGAAAAGAAGGGAAAGAACAGTTAAGGATACAAATCATCATGGCATCATGAGAAATCCAATCTAGTGATAATTGCCAGGCCAGTCACAAGATTTGATTGTTTTTTTTTTGGTAAAGTCACAAGATTTGATTGTTTATTCTTACAATTTTGAGATAAGCCTCCAATAAAACTACCAGATATTAAAAAGAAAAAGATAGGTTTTCAGATCGGCCCCTGTACCTAAAACCATATATCGAAGAAAATAAAATTGACCTTAATGCCGACATTTCACCGTGAAGCTGAACCATTGAGTTTAAACTTGGCAAGTCAGCCACCTTGGTGGTATCTGAAGTTGATGCACATGTCAACTCCCAGATACACATTCCATGTGATTACAAATCAATGAGTGGGGGCATAGGATGTGCAAAACCTAGCTATTAAAATTCAACAAGTGTTTTAAAACAGAATAAACTCATCCAAAAGTAGGAAAATATGTGCCAATCTACTTATGATTTTCTTCATCGATTAAGAAACATGAGGTCAATTTAACCATCACACAGAAACAACTTCAAGCCAGAAATTACCTGTGCTAGTGCGGAGTTTCAAGTATATTTCATCTCGGCCTCTTCCTGATGCACCCTTGCTTAGTCTATCTTGTAGGGAGTGGCGAAGATCACCTATGATGTCCCAAACACAATGAACGTGAGAAAATTCAAATATGACATGCAGTCACATATACAAGAAACTACAGTTTTATGCATTAATGCCATTACTAACAAGCGTCTATGCTAGGGTAATTGAATAGCGCTTCCCAGTAAGGACCTTACTTGCAGAAACTTGTTCAGATTTGTTGTCAATTTGCAAAACAATCGACTTGCTGCTTAAAGAACCGTCCCTATTCAAGTCAATGCATATTGAGGGCAGCGGTGGATCTCGTGGGAGGCCCGGAATGACGTCCCAGCACACGGTCCGGATTGGGTCTTCCCCTACACGAGAAGGAGAGAGCATGCCCATTTTCCAATTATCAACCGACACTCCTCAATTCAAAAACCCAATAAGCATGCCGCAAGCAGAGAACCCACTTCACACAAGCATGCCGTCGGCGTCGGGCTTCGTCGGAGGTGTCTTCGGCATAGGCGTCGGGGGCTAGGGCGGAGGCGGAGGCTAGGGCGTCGCTCGTGGGAGGCGGCGTCGGCGTCAGCGCGAGGAGACAGACCTCGCTTGTCGGAGATAGTGGACCTCGCTCGTGGGAGGCGACGGAGGTCGCTCGTCGGCAACGGCTAACCTCCCTCGTCGGAGGTGTCAGAGGCTAGGGCGGAGGCGGAGGCTAGGCCGTCACTCGCCGGAGGCGGCGTCGGCGTCGGCGCGAGGAGACGAACCCCGCTTGTCGGAGGTAGCGGACCTCGTTCGTGGATGGGGTGCCTAAGCGGGTGAGGGAGACGGAGCGCAGAGTAGAGAGCAGATGGGGAGCGCGAAAGAGAGAGAGAGTGTGTGCAGAGCAGATGGGGAGCGCGAAAGGGAGAGAGAGGGAGTGTGGAGAGAGAGGGCTGTTTTTCAAAAATTTTCGCCCACCTTCAGCTCGGCTCAGCTCGGCTCAGTGGCGTGGGAGCGGGAGACTCTTCCTGACATGTGGGCCCTCTCGGACACGTGTCATCACCTCAGAGTGGGTATTTTTCCACGGTGGAATCACTAGGGGTACGTAATATTTTCTCCCACCTCCCCGTCTGTGTGCGTATGGCTCTTCTGATTTCTCGAATTAATTTACTAATAAATGACGGGGAGGTTGACACTAACTCTAATGATCCCTATATTTTGGCTCGTGAGCGATGCAGCCTCTGAATTTTTAATTTGTTCAATATGATCCATAAAATTTTTAGTGAATATTAAAATTAATCCCTAAACTATATAATGTTCAATGATGTTCTTCGATTGATTCAAATTTAGGGACAATATCGACATTTTCATATAATTCATGGACTAAATTGAACATGTACCGAAAATTCAGGGACCGCATCGAACAAATTGAAAATTCAAGGACTACATAACACATTGGACTACAGTTCGGTGACCACATTGAATATATCAAAAGCTCATATACTGCATTGTAAAATGGGTCAAAATTTAAAGACCATTTGTGTCATTTTCCATACATGAGACGTAACCTAACGTCACAAATGTGCGTGATGCCCTATTTCCTAGAAATCATATATCCGACAATACACTTTATATGTAATTGTCCTTTTGTCCCCGTGTTTTTTTTAATTATATTCCCGAATTATATTTAGTGAGTGAACATAAGTTCTCCTTAAATCTTGTAAAAATGGGGAGGGAGCTCACGAAACAATGCAAAACTATAATTTCTGGTTAACTAATATTTGAAAGGGTTTCGTTTGCGGCGATTTATATAATCTCTTAACTAGTTCGTAAAGGTTGCTTCATTCGAAGACTTTCTTCCATGTTAAGCATATGTTTGCCGTTGAAAGATTGGGAAAGCCATTGATTAGGCTATTAGGAATTTGAGAGACCGGACGGGACTCTCGTGCTACATTAGAATTGATTGGATCAAACAATGTTCGACAATGTAGGTTGCTTTTAAAAAGCAGTTAGAGGACCATAATTTTGTTGTGTTTTTTTGTGTATAATACAGGATACTTCAGCTTCCGCTAAACGTAATGGACGTCACATTCTTCTAACAAAGATTCAACTTACCTTATAAAGGAAATGTCTTCCCCGTCTTCCCCAACAATTCGCAGGAATTGACAGCCGGAATCAATTTAAAACAATTACGTGACCAAAATTTTGTTCGATGTTGGTTCTTATTATAAGTTATAAAATATTGCAAAAAGAAAGAACAAAAATACAGTCATTAGTTCCGACCATCGGTCTGTCTGTCTAGCTTCGAGTCTTTGACTTTTAAAAAATAGAAAAAAAAACATTCACCAAAAGCGCTTAGAAGTTGTGCAATAATACACCTTGTGTCGCATCATGGTGACGTGTGAATTTGCTATGCATTAATCCACTCCATACGTCTCCACAAACATTAATTTTACCATTCAAGACAGCGACGTTAGATATTATCCGCGAGACACCCGATGACAAAATCTAGTTAGACGGATTTCTGGTACTCCTTTAGTCATAATGTGATCGGGTCATATGCAAGCATACGCAAGCCATCTAACACCGCTACAATAGTCAACACCACTAATTAGAGTAAATCTACAAAGAGGACCCGGTAATCTTTTTGCATGAATAGGACCTCTTTTGTATCAAATTGAACTTATTTGCTTATTTTAAGATGGCCTTACTAATTATAATCAGATTTATACTTACTGGATATATTTGGTCAGCAAACTGTGTTCATTAGGGGGTTTGGTGGGCTAACCAGAAACAAAGGACTAACCTGTTTCTGTATGCAAAAAAGTCGAGATTTTTCAGTGCATTTCGACGGTTTCCTGCGAGATATGTAGCTAATTTATGCTTTCAACATGCGGTGTAGCAACAACAACGTCGGTAAAAAGCTTTATAAATCATTGATTGTGTGAGACCTGCATGATCAACGACTACATAGACCGGGCTAGGTCCGGTCAAGTCTCATCCGTTCATCCGGCGGACGCTGCTAAAATGAAGGGATCCATTCAATGCGAAATCCCAAAGTGCTGACAACACACTGCTTGAAAAAGGAGGTGGGAATCAATATGCAACGGTTTTCTTCCTCAGAAAAATACCAGCATCGTGTACGGAATCACCAGGTTCACGATCAAAGTTCCATATGATTCATCTACACCTCGACCTGAAAGTATCTATTAGTACAGAACATCCCACGAATTCTTATTACAAGTAACAACACATCCGAAATGCCAATCCATGGAGGACATGGACTACATCCTTTTCTGATGTAATTTGGCTCATATGAGGACAATGGCTAGAATCACTATTTCTCTTCTCCAGTCATTGACATTTCCTACATAATTTACAGGGCAAGCACTGTATTGTGAGGTATGTTTGGAGTTATCGCGTTTCCACACAGGCAAAGACTTCCGCTCTTCCAAATGAATGCTCTCTCTTCACTCAAATTCTTGCAAATTCTGAGGATGTAACAGCAAGAGAAGTTCACTTTTTCTTGTTCCTTTGTCTAGGAGAACATGAGGATGACGAAGCGGGGAACCGACCGGATCTCTTGTTCTCGGCCATGTCCTTGCAAACGGCCTTCTGGACCTCATCCTTCAGTTCCATGAAACGCATCTTTTTACTTCTCTTCTCTTCAGCTGTGCCTTTTTCAAGGAAGAAATCATCGGGAACCTCGTCCAGAAAGTTGTCGAGAACTTCAGAGCAATGAGGGAAATAGCGACGACCCATTTCCACTGCAATCAACGAAATTTCAATGAGCAGTCGATGTTATAATGACTAACGACCTTATTTTAGTTATAGGAATCAGCAGACTAGAATTTCCAGATTGTCCCAAGGCTTCTAGTCCAGTCCACACCTACATCATCCCGCTGAACGCTAACATAATCCTTCAAAGTTTAGATTTCTCAGGTAAAAGCCTGGTGCAGAAGCTTTTAGTGCTTTTTATGGTGCTTATTGCGAAGCAAAACAGTTGTCTGTCAGCATTAGTGACAGCTTACAAACTAAGAGCCACAGGCCAGAGAAATCCAGAGAAATGCTTTGGGCTGGTTACGTTCATAAGACGTGGATATTCACATCTGTGTGAGCATGTACACTGAATTCCAAATCATTTGCGTACATCATCCAGGGACTAGTAAGAAACCGATCCACAAAAAATAAACTTGAACACAGACATCTTGATATGCCTAAAATGTCAGAATTTTATTGTCAGCAATGGTGGCCTTTTAATATAATATCTGATTTTGCAGTGGTAGTTGTGCAATAACATGTCAACCTAGGGACTGGTGAGTGAGACTTTACATTGAGATGAAAAGTACAGCACCGTTCGCAAGGCCAAATTCAAGCCATTTAGTGTCAACACATGATAAATTGGCGGATAGCCCTTAGCCTTGCTAGAAAAATGATAATCCAAGAAACAACATTGGCTAACATTTGAAGTACTATTGTCGAGGATCTACGATCGAAAGCATTCTCATTGGGATCACACCGCTCGTAGAGGCAGGGGAAATGGGAAGGGCCATACTTCCAGTAGAGAGACGACAAAAAAAGTTTGTTACCCGAGTAATTGCATGGAGTTTTGAAAGCTATTCGCCAAATTATCAGCAACAGCTTCTTTAGTCCACTAAGACCACTCAAGTGTTGCTCTAGATCATGTCATTCAGGAAACAAAGATAGTGGACATCTTTTTAGGCTCCATATTACTCAACAATTTCATGCATTTGTGTGAGCTTAGAACATAAAAGGTCACAAATCAACAAACCAGTTCGTACCTGTTTTACGCAGTGCTTGAAGCTTCAATTGGAGTCCGTTAGCATGGAAAGCAGGGGCTTCATTCAAATCAACCTCCTTGGAATTCCCATGTAAGCTTTTTGATGCTAAACCTTTATACAATGAGGTCCACTCTGCATCTGCAATCTCCATAGCTAGCTTGGCTTCAGCAGGAAAAAAAGTCCCTGCAAATGCCACTGCCACAATGAAACCAAGAAGTGATTAAAACAAGGTAGATAGAACATCCAGTATTCTCTCAGATAACCAAATCTATGTTTGCAAACCGACGACGTGGGTGCCAGGGCAATGATTCACAACTGGAAGACTGTACTGAAAGTTCCACAGTGTCCATGGAGCTAGTGTTGGGCCACACATGCAAACTCAAAGAGATTTATTCTGAGTTATCTTGGAAGAGAAGAGTAGCTTCTCTCTGACGAATTTGTGAAGTTATTATGCTGCCGCTAGTGATAGAAAACAGGAAAACACTTAGGATCACAAGAAGTGAGTGGCATAGAGAAGCACATAATCCCCTCAATAAGATGCTTCCACTAAGTTGATGGCAACGACATTGAACCTAGTTTGGGTACACACATTATTTTTTCATGAAGTTAGTGGGTGCATTTTATGCACCTAATATTTACCGGCATAAGGTGAGGTTCCTCAAAATCCAAAAAGGAAAGCAAAACGTGCCAAAGAAATAAAGACCAACTCGAGATAAAATAGTAAAAAATTCTGCACTCAGGTTTACCTCTGCTAACCAGGTACTCAAGCCTCATAATGTCATCATGTGTTGCATCTGTTGAATCTGACTTGTAATTAGACATGTACCCAGCCTCTGAAATACGTTGCATCTCCCTTTCAAGGACATCAATGCATATTCGGTCTTTGTTAGATTCCTGCCCCTGCTTTGTCTCCTGGTTATAATCCTTGGGCCTCGTCGATCTCCGACAAATTGTAACAGCTGTTTGACCATCTGGCGTGCTTTCCATTGCACAGGCACCCTTATTCAGCAGAGGTATTAAAATATTCGGCGCCTTTCGCCTCGCAGCCACATGAAGTACTGTGTATCCTCGAGAATCCTTGAGCTTAAGATTGGCAAGTCCTAGACCAAGCACCTCCTTGAAAACCTTGGGATCACAGTTAGCAGTGGCATAGTGAAGAGCAAAAGCATCATTTAGACTGACTTTCGATTCACTTAGGAGTCGCCTGACCAATTCAACATCATCAGAGTCCAAAGCTCTGTGGATCTGCTTGATTCTCTTTTCCAGCAAGGGATCCACTTCAGTTACCATTGGTTTAGCAGCCTCACCAAATCCGTTACGTTGCACTTTTATTTTAGTGTACATCTCGAGAGGAAGCATTTTTTCTAACACAATACTGTCCATATCAGATCTTGCAACTTTTTCGATGCAGAATAAGAGAAGATTGTTCAACTGGAAGTTGAAAGCAACCACCAGTATGGGGATGACATCTTCTGCCGCGGCCTTCTCGACAAAGTAGAAAAGACGACGCTGCAAGAATATGGGTCGACCAAGCTTGATTAGATCTGCTAACAAATGACCGGCTGACATAGTTTCAAAAATGAATATATTCTCTGAATCCTGAATCAGTGTATTCAGCATTTGGCCTTACTTTCCTATTCTAGCCAGTCACTTAAAACTGGAGATTTAACATATAGTTTTCAGCGTAGCTTTTGTGAATAAAATTCACTGTCACAGAACGTTCCTTATGTCAGTTCCCCAACTAATTTGTCCTGATGTACATCCAACAATATAGCCATACACCCAAGATCATCTTATTAATTTGCAATTCGTCCCTACATAAATTATCAGAAGATCTAGACATGAAATTAGCTTTCGTATAGAAGCTTCTGAAGAGCAGCCTGTGCACAGATCGGTAGGACATATTCACAGCAGTAATTAATCCAGGCAGCAAAAGGAAAAGATCAATCCGGACGCCAGAAATACCTGAATAAGCATCACAAACTCTGTTATCTGAAAAGTGGCCGAGGCATACATCAACTCGACGGCATAATTAATAGCAGGGAGGCACGCGTCATGCTCGCAACAGCTGTCCATGCATGTCGACACCTCCACTGGAAATACCTTGAGCCTTCCCGTGTACATGTAACTCAACAAAAGATTAAAAGCCTCATACCCAACATGACCATTGCTTACCAACTCCGACATAAGATACCTCGGTTTTCCTTCCCTCGCATTATCGCCGTTTCGCTCCTTGAAAAGCTCGTGAAAAAACCGACTACGAGCTGCCAACAAGCACCTGTGGACTCCCACAGAGATGCCCTCGACCACTATTTCCACGTCACTGTAGTTGTAATCGTCATCAACCAGTAGCTTGTCGAGACTATCGGCGAGCTTGCTCAAGCTCAGAAGATCAGGGTTATAGCCCGACTCTAGATTGATGGGCGGAGCCAACGCGTCGTGATCGGTAGACCCGTTCGACAAATAAGACGACGACGAAGACAGTTCGTTCCCATTTTCCATTTCTTCAAAGACCAGCCGTCGGTAATCACTCCTTCCAACAGCCTCAACACATCCAGGTCCCGTGATTTCTACCCACGAACGCCAAAAGGGTATCCGTAAAAGAACCTCCCGGAGACGCTAAGCAAACCCAGGCGGCAACTTTATTTGCCCAAATTCTGCAGCGATCACGGACATCAAAAGCATCGGCAACGGACCCCCTCGTCCCAACGAATCTCCTCAGCGGCTTAAAAAACGGTTATCCGCCCATCACAAAAGAGAAAGACCGAGCAGCGACAAGAACAGGGGAGCTCGAATCACCTACCGAAGCAAGCAACTCCTCGCGCTCGGCGCGCGACAGAGATGGAGCCAAGAAACCTCCACGAAACCCCGGCGCTTCGAAACGGGAAGATCGTCCGGACCAAGGATCGGACGGAGGAACTGGAGGAAACCCAGAGACCCCGAGACGGCGGGGATTGCCGGGCACGAGCGCGTTGCTGAGGAGAGATGGGGAGACGCGAGCGCTCAAGTGGAGTGTGTGAATAGGGAAAAGCAGGAGAGAGAGAGAGAGAGAGAGAGAGAGGAGAGTGGTGGTGGTGGTGGTGGTGGTGGTGATTGGGGAATCAGAAGGAAGTCAAAAGAAGAAGGGAGGAAGAAGGGGGCATCATTCCTCTCTTTTCAGCTCTGGCGCAAACGCGCTTGATTCAAGTAGAAGAAGGAGAGAGAGAAGGAGAAGAAGAAACCGACTTCGCCATCTCTACCTCGTCAAAACAAGAGGAACGACCAATCAACCATCGCCAACTCGGCCCCGCTGCCCTTTCCCCTTCTTTCGCACAACGAGTCGAGGGGACACGAAAAAGGTTCGTCATTTCGTACGAGACAAAAACAATCTGGATAATGATACAAACGGCCGGTGAATTTTGGCACGTTGCACGAGTAGATTTCTGGACTTTTAATTTATTCGATGTGATCCTTAAACTTTAATCTTATATCCAACGTGATCCCTGAATTTATTTAATTTGATTCAATGTGATATTTGAACTTATGTTCAATGTGACTCTTGAACTTTTAGTACATGTGCAATTTTAGCTCATGAATTAGTTCATGGATTACATTAAATATTTTCATGTAATAATCAGGGAGTACATTGAATATTTACCAAAAGTTTATAGACGATATTGAAGAAACTAAAACTTGATGAATTTCATTGCATATTAAGCCAAAATTCAAAAATCGTATGAGCCATTATCCCAAAATAATATTATCCATAGACGAAAAAAAAACACCCTTTTGCAAATTATATGCCATGATGGTGGCAAATTGAGAAGATGAAATTTGCAGGACTTAGAAAAGGGAAATTTCATTTGAGGTTTATATAGTAGATGGGTCGTTAATTTGATTGGTTATCTCGCGTCAATTTCAAGATATATATGTGTATGTACTCACGTCTTTCGATCGAAGTGGCAACAGAAAAAAGAAAAAAAAATTGGCGCAAAGCGAAATCGACTCGCTTTTACAATTACAAAAGCCAACAGCCATTTCGCATTTTACAATGGCTTCTGTCTTCTTAAGATCCACCCATCCCCCGGATGATCGCTGCCGTTGAAACTCTCGTTCAGATCCGACGGACGCGCACGATCCGTGTCTCGTCGTCCGAGGAACAGGACCCCAACGACGCGCGCGCTTCACTCTTCACGCGCGGCGCTCCCGCCCCACCGCCCCTCGCGGACGTCGGCGACGAACTCCGCCGCCGCCGCCGCCGCCTCCTCGCCCTGCCCTCCCGTCGTCGTGTCCACCACCAGCCTCGGGACGCCGCCGAGGTCGTACTCCGTGCACCCGCCGTACGCCTCCAGGAGCCTCTCCATGTCCCGCCACGTGGCCGGCTTGTGCCAGCTCCCCCCGTCGCCGCGCCGCGCCTCCAGCCGCCGCCGCCACTCGGCCTCGTCCCCCGGCCTGCACTCGACGACCGCGACCCGGGCCCCGTGGGGCGACGCCAGCCGGACCAGGCGGTCCAGGTGGGCCCGGCGGGAGAGGGGCGAGTCGACGACGACGGAGAGGCCGCCAGCGAGCTGGGTGGCGGCGACGGCGAAGACCACGTCGTAGGCGAGGTCGTTGAGGAGGCCGGGCGGGGTCTGGTGCCGCTGCTGGAGGGCGAGAGTGCAGTCGCGGACGTCGTCCTTGTCGAGGAGGGGGATCTTGAGGGCCGAGGACAGGGCGCGGGCGAGGGTGGACTTGCCGGTGCCCGGGTGCCCCTTCATGGCTACGACGATCGGCGTGCTGGGTCTGTGATTTTCTTGTTCCTCCGCCATCTTTCTTTGCTGAACCTCGATGGTGGCGTTTGTGAAGAGGAAGGTCAGTGAAGTGATATGATCTTGACGACGGATTTGGATAAGTACGAGGAGGAGGAGGGATTCGCAGGTCAGTGTCAGAGTGATGTGGCTGGTTGAAGGACAGAGTCAAAAAAGACAGAGCAGGAAATATTATTCCACAGAAGATCCAGTTATTTTCATTTTGCCAAGGAAAAAGAATATCCATCTCGCTTACAAGAAGACGCCTCTCTCACTTCTGGGTTCGACTTCCACTTTGAGAACGAGGGAGGGTCCATGACTTTCCATGTCGTCCAGGACATTACAGCTGAAGTAACAGTAATAAGGGAATACAGACATTGCATTTTGTGGGGGGGTGGGGGGCTTAAGGCTTAAGGTTATTTCGGGCCGGATTTACACCAAAACACGTGAACACCTATACATGAAAACGTTACTTCGACTCTTTGTTTACTGGGCTTGTCCCCCGTGCTTGCCGCGCTTGTGGAGGGAACGGGGTCGGATCTAGTGTCCTTTGGAAGGCAAGGGCACGAATCGGCGGTACTCTGCGAGGGCCCAGGTGGGGAAGATGTTCCGGTAGGCCGAGTAGTGCAGCATGCAGTTCCTCATGAAGACACCCATCAGCTCCTGTCAATGTAGAAGAAGCGTGTCAGCAGTTGAAATTGAGAAAGCAGCCCCGAGATATGAATGTCGCTGATCTTTCCGTTCATAGTTTCTCCGTTTGTACAGTTTAAATTTAAGGAGAGGAGACGTACCTGTTGAGGGAAATCGCCATCATCTAGTTGAGCGTTGATCAGGATCTTCGCGCCCCGGTGAATAGGTGTGGGATCTCTCTCAACCTAATCAAAGCGTGGCCACATGTCAATTTTCTTCTGCAGAACCGCAAAAAGTTTTATGACATTTCAATAACGGTTGATCAACTGACCTGCCCAGCATGGATCAAACCCATCATGGCCAGCGACGTATGTATCAAGTTCGTGTGACCAAGAGGCTTGTAAGACTGTCACAAAGAACAAAATGATCCAGTTAGTCAAGGAGAAGTAATGGAACAAACTGTCCGAACACTGGGAAGAGGAAACTGATTGAAAACCACCTTTGTGGGGCATGAAAGGTAGCTCTCTCCCCAACCGCCATCTTCAAGCTGACTGTTAAGCAGAAATTCAACCCCTCTGCGCACAGCTTCACAGTTTTCGTAAGTCTTGCCGACAGCCTCCAGGGCAACTAGCGCAAACCAAGTGCCATAGATGAAGCAAATGCCCCAATTGCCATACCTGCATAGGGGTTTGATTCAGTTTATCCCCGTTGGACCATTTCTAACCATGAAATGGTAAAAATTTCCCACATCTAATGATCCAGAGATAAACACATACCACGAACCATCGGGCTTTTGAATGTCTAGAATGAACTGAGTAGCATTCACAATGAACTTGTCGATTTCCTTCTTCCTGTGCCCAGGGTGTAACTTCCTAAACAGAAGTAATGCGTGGATTGAAGATGAAGTACACTCGACGTACCTGTATCAAATTTAATTCATCATTCAGAAAAAGTTTCGAAGCCAGAGACAATCCACAAAATATAGAGGTCTATATTTTACTTACTCGTATTCAATAACGAGGTCCTCAAGAAACTCCACCGGGTTAAGCCACTGAAGACGAAACAAGTAGAAGATGGATTACTATCTGATAGCTAGGGAACTCCTAAGAAATTTGAAAAGAAAATTTAAGAAAGTCGAGCAAATACCTCTAGCCATGATCCAGCTCCTGATGGCTCCCAGGCTGACATACCACCATTCTTGCTCTGTACGATTTGTTGATGCTTATTAGCGACACTTACACATGTCCAATGTCCTCAGACAGAGGGCAATGGAGGATGAAGCAGAATTTTCTAACTTTCACACATGCTCCTTCCCCTTCTTAAAAATAGATCAGTTGTCTATTGTAATGTAACTCATTGATTACCTGTAAAGAGAGGATAACATTGACAGCATCATACAGCTTCTCAGGTTCCATCTTTTGTCCAACAATTTCCGGTGGCATCATAGCAAAAAGTAGGCAACACTGGAATGAAAGAGAACTTGGTTAGGAATAGCCAATTGGATGAAGTCCGGTATTCAACCTGAAAACTGAAGAAAAAAATGCTCACCTTCAAACTTTCTGCCGTGCAATCCGAAACTTGCCATCCATGATCTTTGTCTGAGAAAGCCCATGCTCCTTTGGAAATGTGACGGTACATTTTCTTTAAGTCGCCAGAGGGGTTTCGATCAATCTTGTCGAATTACAGACAAAACAGTTTCAGTTAAATTTATGAGGAACGAGAGAAGGTGAGTAAACTCCTCAACTGGATTGAAGAAATAGCTCAAGCACTAACACACACCTGAGATTCCTTCAGAAATTCATGTCCTTTCTTAAGGACGGGACCAAATTCATCGATGAGATCGCTAGCAAGCACCGCTTGAAGGCTGAGACCACAATCCCACACTTGACTTCCAAAGCTCTGCAACAATTGGAAAGTGTTAAATTCTCGACAATTTGAGTGGCTCTTTTATGTTAAGAAGCTAAAAGGCTAAAGATTTGCTTTTTTAAGGACTCGTTTTCGGTAGCTATAAAGACAAACCTGCATCTTAATTCCATCCTCTCCAACCCAGACATAATCTGCGACTCTGGACAGATGCTTCTTAAAAGCTTCCCCATGTGGATCCTCAACCCAACAAGCAAGCATCATCAATGGCTGTTCAATTCAATTGGATAGCAGACTATTAGAAACACCATACGTGTCATTGCGCATTAACTTATCAGAACCATTCTACTGTTTTATTCTTGGTACTGGCATTACCTTTTCCACGCAACCGATGGTAATGTATCTGCTGTTCTCATCCTCATAATGAATGTGCTCCATTGTTTTCTGAATGGCAATATCCCTAATCTTCTTGAATGGCCATCGGTTGAGAAGAGGCTCGGTGCCAAAGTAGAGAGTGTCCCACATGAGCGTCTGCAATCTCGTGTGAGGATAGTGTGCATCTTCCTGAAACAACCGTCAAGAATCCTTTCAGAACCCACGCGATTACATCACAATATGATCATTCAACAAAAAAATGACCCGTCGAACTCACCGGTGCGCATAAGTGGCGGACTCTCCACCACGAGATTTGATCATAAGGTTCGTTGTAGATTTCTTCTCTGATTTGCTTGATGAGAGGGGTGATGGGACCGACAAACTTTCTCCCGTACAGATACGACATGGGCATGTAAGTCAGACGGCAGTAGCAGAACATTTGTGCTGCAATAGAGGTTCCGGCGCAAACAAAAGTCAGAACAAGCAAGCCTTGATAGAGATTACACGACAAGCCAATTCGGCATCAAACAGAGGAAACAGAATCCTCTGGTCAGAGGCAGAGTACAAGAAAGCTCATTCGGGCATTAAGCCGAGCAAGTTGCTTACCTGGACTCATGAATGAAGGGAAGTCCCAAAACTCTGGGGGCATCGGGTGGGATCCAGCCCATTCATAACAACCAATTATCTACAAGAAAGATAACCAAAGTCCAACCGTTAATATAAAGAGCAGTGCCGTTATGCATTTCGCTCGAACGGAACGAAATTGTTAACGATCTAATCGTGATCGAGCATTTGAAAGTACCGCGAGCCAAGTTTTGCCCCAGGAGGCGGTTTTGATGGCACCGCCGTGGTCGAGGATCCACTTCCTCCCTCTCTCGCAAGCATTGTCGAGTCCTCCATCGGGCCCTTCGCCGAGAAGTCGCATGCAGACGTAGTTGAGGACCGTCCCGATCATCGTACTGTGGCCTTCAATGTGGAGTCCCCAGCCACCATCTTCGTTCTGCGACACGCACACGCACACAGCCATTTTCAGCAAAATCCAGCTTAAGGTAGTCACACAGTCACAGCCCACATCTAACAGCTTCAACCTCGTATCGGTGTAAGGATGTCGCGACGTTACCTGATGGTAGTAAATGTAGCGCAGGATCTCCCGGCGGTGCTCGGCATGGAAGACGGTGTTCAGATGTCCGGTCACGTACAGACTCATGACCTGCAAAATCGCGAACCGCAGCTCCGATCATCACAACGTGCGATCAAAAAACGAAAGAAGAAGTAAAAAAAAAGATACGACGTCGCCGGGGCGAATCGTCCGGTCGGAGAAATTCGATCCGGTCGACGGGGGTAATCACACCCACCAGGGGAGGGAAGTAGAAGGCGATGGGGCCGGCGTTCTCGGCGGGCCAGTGGCCATGTTCGGACTGCAGAACAGACCAGAAGCTGACGGCCCGCCGCACAGCGGCGGTCGCCTTCTCGTAGCTGATCTCCTCGCCGTCCTCGATCTTCACCGGAGGGATCGTCTGCTTGAACTTCTTCTCCCTCAGGAACTGCAAACGGAAAAAGAAAAGAGAACAAAAAAATCCCGCCGATTAAGTGGACGTCATTTATCGGAAAAAGGAAAAAGTCAAAAAGGTCAACGGGCGCACAAACGGACAAAAACAGGGGGCTCGATCTAGTTTTCTGGTGGGCCCCAGCAAAGGGCAGAGTCCCAAAATGAGCAAACAAGAAAAAGTAAGTAAAGTAATATAACTGCAGGACCAAATCTTGACCGTCTGATGTCCTAAGATTCAACCTTAGTCCCAATGAAAAATCAAATCCTAAGGACATGAACAGCTTGGTGTTCAAACGTGCAGTAAACAATCGAGAGGTGTGTCCGGACTCCGGACAGTTTTTCTTGCCGTGCACCCTTTCGGACCAAACCGATCAGGTGCCGGGTCGCGTCGTGTCCGGAGCAAGTGACATCGGAGGACCCGTCGCAGAATATAAAAAAAAAAAAGAAAACCGCGCGAGGTCCGACCTGGGGATCTAATCTCAGTTCTCTAATGTCTGTACGTTCTTCCGTTGTCCCCCTGTTTCTGGGCCACGTTCAGAAGACAAGAGCATATATCCAGGAAGAACAAGGATTCCGAAAGGGTTACGGAGTTCTCGCACGAAGCGAAAACTGTCGGTTGGTGAAGGAGGGGAGAGGGGTACTCGGTCCCTTTTTCTTTTCTTGTGAACAAGAGGCCTGCTGCAGAAAGTCAAAAAGGTCGTGTCGTCGGATACGGACAGGACAAAAACGTCGGACTGCTGTGCACGACGATACTTCGCAGGAAATTACCGAAGACACGATCCTTTTCACTTCTCGTTTTCTTAAGGATCATATGGCAAAATGATCGTGGATGCACAAGGGGTGGAGCGAGGAAGCGGGTCAAGTGCTGCGACTGGCGCGACTCGTGAGCTTTTCCTGCATGTCATAACTTTCGAGGAGTGTGGTGCAAAGTTGACTTTGAAAATTAGAGAACAAAGGGTTACGTGTCAAATCCACAAAGCAATTTCAATTTGACTTTGTCATGCGACACTGTTTGTTACAGATTTCCAAAACGCATGACACGACAAGAATGGATTAATATAATGATTTCTGGAGATATGGGTAATCGGGTTAAATACAGCTTGGCGAGCAATATACTGTCTTTTTCTTGCCAGTTGTTTACTAATGTGGGTAAACTACTGATGGAGCGAAGTTGTTTTCTTTTTACGGCCTTCGATTTTTATCTATGAGACCGTCTAGGGTTTTACGAGTCAAAATCAAAGGGTCGAATTTTTCTAAGCTGGCGTGCAGACAAAGCCCGATAGATAAAGCTTTGTGGAAAATTTTCTTGATCGTCCGGCCATATGGTCAGATTCTTCCTTTCTTGAACCCTAGTATGCATGAGCCCATCGATTTACACGGCAGTAATTTCATGCATTTCACTCAAGATTCAAACCCTAAGGAAGGACAAATTAATCGTCGCGGAAACCGAGGACCCGTAAAATGAAAAAATGGCAACGTCTCGTTGGCCGTTGCTACAGTGGTACTGTAAGCAAATGATGCGATACGATGTGCTACACATGTATGGTCGATTTATGATTATGTCTGCGGGGGATGTTCATATTAATGATGCGACGAGTCCAGGCTCCAATCGACTCTCGGCCATAGAAATTTTGGGGACCTCACCTTCTATTGTTTTTCGGGCACGTTGGGGACCAAACCTGATGAGTGAATTAATGTGGACACATAAATGAAAGGATGTTATTGTTGTCTGAGATATCTTGGATATTTTTTTCGATAAAGTTTGGCCCTCACCGCCAATATAGCTCATGCGTGGAGCCCAACAAAATTAATGAGCTCAAAATCGTCCCCCCGACCCACGCATATTGGGGCCTAGATAGGTCAAGAAAAATAGAGAAGTGGTACGCGGCTCATGAACAAATAAGGAGCGAGACATGTGGTTATGGTCACAATATACGAGCATTCATCCTTCTGAGTCATATTTCTCCGATCTGAGACCTCTGGATCTCGTTCGATGGAGCGGATCACAGGCCCAAGAACAACAGAACAGTGAAGATAGAAAAAGGAAAGTCGAAGACGTAACCGAGGCGATCTAAAGATATGCACAAGGGTAGCTAGCTATCAAAGGTCTCGATCGTATTAACTTCTCAAGACTGGCCATGCATGTTACTATGTCGATATGCCAACAAAGAGAGAGAACGAAAGAAAAGGAAACTCCGCGGGGAGATAAGCATCAAAACAGAAGATCTCTTTAATCGGAGATTACTACTGCTTATCACGTTTCAACACCAGTGAAGAAAGTAAATTTTCCAATCATGTGATGTGATCTCGTACTAATGAAACCAAAAGAAGGGCACAGATAAGTTGATGTGAATCACGCGGTCTGTGAAATTCTTTTCGATGCTATTAGTGAATGAAAGGAAAGATTATTCGCCGATACGCATCCCGGCGCTCAGATCGCCGTCGATGAAATGAAGGCGGCATGCGCACCGAGTGCCCACAAGATAGAGAGGGAGAGAGTACATACCTGGAACCGCCAGAGGAGGTCGGAGCTGGGGCGGACCTTGAAGCGGTTGTTGTAGAAGTTCTGGCGGGCGGCCTCGACCTCGGCCCTTTCCTCGGGAGTCCCGGCCTCTGGGTCGAACTCCCATATCTGCCTCCCCACGAAGTTGTTCAGGCTGAACAGGTAGGGGTCGTTCGCTCCCTCTCCAATCTTAAGCTTCCACATCTTTACTTCTCCTGTGCTCCCTCAAAACTTTCCCGCCTACACACAAACACTCAAAACGATCAAACGCTACGTTCTCTAACCAGCTGAAGCAAAGAGCTTCTTCATGCACTTCCTCCATCTATCACGCACTTTTCTGTTTGACACACACACACAGGATCGAACTTACGAGTGAATAAGAACTAGGGTTCCGAGTGATCGAGCCGGAACTTGCTCTCAGCACGCCAACAGGAAAACGGAGGAGGAAAGCGAAGAGAGAGAAGGAGCCCTTGGTGGGCGTGCGTGTGTGTGAGAGAGAGAGAGAGAGAGAGAGTTTGATGAGATAGCGAAGCCGGGGACGCACTCTTTATATAAGCGCGAACCACCGGGTCGAGCATCACGTGGCAAGGGCCGGCTCGGATCCCATTGGACGAGCGAGAACAGGTTATTACCAGACACGACATGGAATAAGGAGCGAACTGGCCTTTTGTCGCACTTTGGAAACTCTCGAGTTTTGTATTGAATAAAACCAAAGTACAGTAGCCTCTCGTTGAACAAAAGCTGCGATTTCAAAGAGGAAAAAAGGTCGTTGGTGGCAACTAATAATATGATAAAAACAAGAAAGGAATATAACGCAGGCAGTAAGAGCCACACGGAGGTTCTTGATGTGTATGATGCATGGAAAAAAAGGGTATTAGCGAGGGAAAAAAAAGCAATCTCAATTGTTTCCCCTTTCGTCATCTATTAGTCTTGTCGTTCGGGCTTTATATGTGTGGGGATTTATGCTCCCGTGATTAAGTCTTTCCTGTTTAGCGCGAGTGATGCTTTTCATGTTCCGAAACCAACTCGCTCGGTGCTCGTTAGGACATCCAGCTCAAAAATTTGAGTTAACGGGCAGAGAGAGAGAGACCGTACATGTATGAAGAGCGTATGGACCCCCGTGAATAAGTGACGTGGGATGTAACGTTACATGAACTCCACGGACAAGCCATGCGGGACATGACAACCCATTTCTCATGTACGAGTAGGATTAAGAATAGCTCGTGTAATTTGATCGAACGAGAAGGCCCCGCATGCATACTAAATAAATTGATGTGAGACCTATCTCCGAGTCAATAGTCGAAAGTCCGACCTAAAAATTGCATTCAAATCACGTTGGTCCTATTTTTCTTCTTTTTCCTGAAACTTTTCTCGGTGGCCCTTTCGCGCAACGAGAGGCACGCGAGCGGCACTTGCTTGGAAGCAAAGCTCGCAGATGATAGTGGACTCTACTTTAGCATATCATTCGAGACCGGAAAGGGTATCTATGTAATTGCAAACGGGACAGATATCGTATTCTGGTGTGAATACACCGATCATCTGTCCTTTTTTTATTCTTTTTCTTTCCTTTTAAGCCCTCGACATATCATCAACTATACAGCCCTGTACACGCCGGCATGAATCGAGGCTGTTCGGAAATCATCTCCTTTGCATCTTCGTCCTCACGAGAAGATTTGATAGAAAAGTAAACGAAGAATTATGGGTTTGCCTAACAAGACGGCCAATAAATATCAACCGCTCTGGTTGGGCAGATAAGTGAGGCCTTTATGTGACGGCTCTCGCAATTAATCACCCGGAAGTTCGATAAGATCGTAGCTAGGATGGTACAACTTCTCGAATTAAACCGAGCACGTCGCATGCACACTGTGAAGTTCCGGGTCACTTATCAAACCAAATGCTTTTGACGCATAAATGTATCGCTTGTCAATTTTCTCATGCGACATGCAAACATCTTGTAAGATATAACCGGCACATCCGCTTCCTAGGGTAACTTCTTCGAGTTAGGGTGAGGGGGTTTTTAAGAACCTCGAACAGTTATTATGAGCTCAGTTTTGTCGATGGCATAAGCCGATAGAGACCAGATCTCAACATAAATTCATTTGCATGACGATAAAACCGAAAAACCAAGGCAACCTTAATGCCGTAAAGAATTGCTCAAGGTTAGTCAATGGACGCATTGAAAACAGAAGTATTTCTCAATAAGCTATTCGACAAATTCCTTGGTGATACCCATTAAAAGTTTCTTTATTTTTTTAAATTAACTACGTACAAATCTCATTTTCAGTTATAGTGACATCTAATATTTTGCAATAATTGACAGAAAAAAAACGTGTTCAAGATCAAGTGCTGATGATGGAGATGAATCTTAGGCTCTTAATTAGATGACGGATCATATTTTTCTAAATTTCTTTATTTGATGATATTTCATAAATTAAACATGACAAAATGCACACACAAAAAAAAAAGTCAGGTTGTGACCGTGAAAGTAATGGCTACCCTAGTTTTTTTTTTTAACTAAATTCACTGACAAAAAATTAGGACCACGAAAGTCTCCATATGTCTAAAGTTGGAGGAAAAACATGGCCATTTGATGATCAAAGTAGTTTCTCGTTCTAAACAGGACATAAATTATAACGTACGTATATAGGAGATTGATTCACAAAGCCAAATGAAATATTTATGATGGGTATCGAATACGACTCACCCGTTCAAACTCTCACTTACAGTTATTATCATAACACTTTGTAAGCTTCTTTTAGTATGGAGTACTATGTATATTATCGCATTTTCTGGTTTATTTATGCTCTTTAAATCAGTCTTGCATGATGAAGAAAACCAATATTTGGTGCACATAATGTGGAGCCGGTCATGTTACTTCCTAGTCGGAACCTACCACCCAACGAATGTTTTTCTTTCTAAAAAACAAAATTGTTTACTCAACCATCAAATAAAAGAGTAGAGTCAACAGAAATTCTGCACTCACTTTTGTACCAAAATTTCTGATTAGAGTACCACTTTTACCATTAATTATTATAAATCAATAGAGGTAGTTGCCGTTTAGGCTTTAGACAAGTCCCGCACGCATTAATGTGTAATGCTCAAAAAATTGCAGTAGTGAATAAATCCGAGCATGATAATAATTAAAAAAAAAATTAGACCGACTTTTATGCAACAGTTGGTCACGTGGAAATCTTATAAAATAGACTTTTATCTCTTTACCCTCGCTTTTATCTCACCTACTTTCCCAACTTGTTCTGCAATTTCAATATTTCTTCTCAAAAAAACGATAGACGAATTTTCTAACGATAACTCATGATGTTAGGGATTGGCTTAATGGTTAAGGAGCAAAATCATCGCAGCCACCAATTAAGCACTCGATGTACGCTTGATCGTCCACCGAGAGCTAGCAATCCCTTCGTTTGGACCGCTCGCTCTATCTCCAGCTCGTGTGTCTAAAGCTTATGAGGCACCATCCGGACCTTAATCTCTCGTAGATTCGAATGAAAATAAAGAAAAAACCGCTTGACAGATCAAGAGATAAAACTAAAGCACGTTCGGATCGCTCTGACTATGTGTTGGGATCAACTTTTTTCCTTCTTTCTCTTGCCAGATATGCCCTCAGTTTTGTCGCAATTAAAAGGGCAGCTCCCAGTTGTTGACCACGCCCTGATCTCTTCACGAGCTCCATGCTTTGACCGCGCTTATCTTTACTCTTCCCCTATCGTGCCTTAGCAGCAACTGTGTAGGGGCATAAAAATCAGCTTTCGATTCAAATTTCTGTCGTCGGGTGCGCCAGCAAACTCACCAAAGTCGTCGATGTTACGTTGGCTTTTGACTCCAGAGACAGAGCATTGAGTGAGTGATGCTGAATAGTGAGTACCTCAGACTTGACCCCTCTCTCTCTCTCTCTATCTCTCTCTCTCTCTCACTAGCAGGCACGGTTGACTTGACCCGTCCCGGTCCCATAACCTTTTTGGCAGTGTAGTGGCGTCGCACGAATCACTTCGGAACCTCAAAGAGGAGTCGTATGACTGGAACAGTGGAGTTTCACCACTACGACGACGTTTACTTTGTCTTTCTTGTTCTGTTTGTCGCTGTCTTCTTCAAGCGGGGGGGGGGTGCAACCACTGCGCCCTCCGGTCAAGATTGGACGGCGCTTCACTCGTGGAACGCAATGGTTCGTATACTGGCTCGAGTTGTGTGTGGACTTCCACTTGCCTCCATGCGATGGAATCAAAACCCTAATAAGTTATGCCTGAAAGTTTCCATTCGTTTATTCCAATTGAGACGATCCATCCACCTGAGACAAAAAGAAAAAGTCTATCCAATCAGGAGGTGTACTTGAAAGCAGCCCTCCTTTGATGAAAGCGTAATAGCTTATTGTTAGGATAAATAACACAAATAATCTATGAATTTTGGTACGATGCACAATGTGATCCCCAAATTTTAAATTTATTCAGTATAGTCCATTAACTTTAGCCCAATGTACAATATTATCCTTGAACTTTTAATTTGATCACAGACTTTTAGTGCATGTTTAATTTAATTATTAGACTATACGGAAATATTCAATATTATCCTGATACTTGAATTGATGAATGGACAATATCGAGCATTTTCATACAGTCCAATAATTAAATTGAACATGTATAAAAAATTCAGGGACGATATTCAATATTGGACTAAAATTCAAGGATCACATTAAATAAATTTAAAATTTAAAAATCACATCACATATTGATCTAAAATTTAAAAATTATTTGTACCGTTATCCCACGATATTATTGGTGAAACCCTTGGAAAAAATGATTAAATAAGTGGCGAGATTTTTCAGTGGAAGAAACCCCTGACTGCTGTTTCATTATGCTTCTTGTGCGAAACCCATGACTGGTGTTTCGTTGTGCTTCTATACAGATAGGGATCATATTTGAAATCAAATTGAGCAACTTTTTGAGAAGAACAGTGTGTTCGATATAAAGGAATGGGAAAATTTTAAATAAGGCCCCAAAGTTAATGAGTTTTCTCAAAAGAGGATCCAAAGTGAACGTGATCTCAAATAAGGGTCTAAATGATTATTGAGTTTTAAATAGGGGTCTGAAGTGATAAATTTTTTCTCAAACAGGGGTATGAGCTTACCGACCGGTCAAATCTTCGCCGGTCGGCGAGCGTGTGCTTATTCCGGTGGCACAGGCAAGGGTATATTTGTCCAAAGCCATTTCTTTTTTTTTGTTTCTTTTTCTTTTCCTTTTTTTACTGTTCATCTTCTTAAGGGAGCAAGATCGTGAGCATCATCCTCGTCATGGTCATGGTCAGGTCATCAATGGCGGCCACACGACCCATCCTGTCCATGTGGTCTCCCTCACCTCCAGCACTTACGGCATGCTCAGGCTAGATAGCAACGAGCGAGGGTTGCCTTCGCCACCGACGCCCCCGCAGCAACAAGAAATCACCGTACAAAGCAGAAGATTGAAGGGAGGGTCGTTGGCTCGCGGCGAGGAAGCCTTGAAGTCATCAATGTGTGGGAGCTCATGGAAGGCCTCGACGCCGGCGAACCAAAATCGAAAGACTTTGAGCCCGAGGCCGCGGGGACTGCTCCGAGGTCTCACGAGCATCGACGCGAAGACTCCACTCAAGTTCATGAACCAGATTGGTTCTCCGAGGAAGGCAAACACTTAACGGAAGCAAGGAAAACAAGGGGAACGCAGAAAATGGGTCGAATCAGGTACGGGGAGATCCGATGTCATCCCGATTCGTAATCAATCCATGCCTGAATTGCCTTCCCACTCTTCAGATTCAGATCTAGAACTTGAAGTGCTGACGGCGTCGAGCTCGATAGCGAGGAGGTAGTTGAAGAACTGACGTTGCTGGCGTTGAGAAGGCCCAGATATTGGCTGGGCAGGGCTCAGAGGTCCATGGTAGCAGAGACGGCGAAGGTGAGGCCATGGCTGTTGAGATTCGAGCGCTCGGTGACTGCAATGAAGACGAAGGAGGAGACGTCGCCACCCTTTGGGTTTTTGAACCGGAACGGGAGTAGCAGAAAGCGTGGCCCATCATGCGACTCGCCTCGTTGGTGAGCTTGAGGACGCCATTGTTGTTGAAGAAGAAGATGGAGGTGAACTCAGGAACTGCAACTTTCCTCCAAGCGCAAGCATGAAGAAGATGAACAGTTAACAGATAAAAAAAGAAATATCTTTGGACGATTATGCCCCTAGTTGTGTCGCCATAAGATTTGAGGTCCTTATTTGAGACTAAACGGTCATCTCAGACCCTTATTTGAGACAACGTTAACTTTGGGTCCTTTTTTAAGAAAATTCATCCACTTCGGGACCTTAATTGAAATTTTCGCTAAAAGAATTGGAAACTGTTTTACCGCATTTTGCCACCCCGTCATCATCGGACAGAGGTGGGGCCTCCGTCGACGGAGTGGGGCTCGAGGCAAGCGATAGACAGGCTCGACAGCGACACGACAGGCGAGAAAAGGGCATATGTCACTTTGTAAATAGCTTTTTCAGCAACGATTTATCATGGAAAGAGGGGCCAGATTGGAATCTCCTCCCAATCATGTACGCCTTCACGGTTGGTGAGTGGAAAGCACGCCACTAAGGCCACTCATTAGCAAGACTCAATAATGTCAAGACATTGTCAAATTGAATCAATTAAGACCCAATGTTTTTTTTATTGGTTGCAAAAATCTAGTGCGGGTACCATTGAATCCCATAGATGTCATTAGTATCTTTTTTAAGATTTGCTTATGACAATGACTTGTGAACTTGCGGTGATCACCAAACAAGATTAATGTTGATTAAGTGGGGAAGCTTTGTTCGATTGCGGAATCGCATGGTTAATTTGCCGGCCCTTCGTTACTAAAGTATAGCGCGAACATGATTAAATCCTTCATTAGTTCACAAACAGTTTTAGGGGTTTCACTCAATTAGGAGCCTCTGTAATTCCTTCCAAGAGTTTTTTGGGGCTAAGATTCTTTGATATAAAAAAGAGAATGTGTGAGTAATTATTCACAACAAGATCACAAAGGACGAAGCTAATGTATATAGCTCCAATAGGCCACTTTCACTTTGGGATTAATTACAATGAGAAGTTTTCTTTTTTCCTTCTTTTGTTGTCGGTCACTGTGAAAAAAAAATGAAATTACATCTGTCATAAATTATGTATGTTAAGTAGGTACAAGATATGACAAAAAAAAAAGAGTAGGCACGAGGACAAATGAACCCAATGAACATTGTGGTGCCTGTGCTTAGCATTGAGACAAAGATTGATGTGTTAAAACAACCGTATTATGTCATTTCACGCCAAAAATTACGGGTTGTTTCCCTTGTAGATAAATTTCAGTAAATATTGTAAGCGTCGAAAAACAAATGTGAGAAATATGATTCATGTAATTTGTTGGTAACTTCTCGACATGTTCATGAAATTACCAAATTTTGTTATAATTTGCAAACTAGTAATTTTTATACTAACTTACCACTTTTTGTTTGCATAGCTTATCAATGCTTCACATGTACAAACTCTATGAGAAGTTATCGACCTAAATTCGAGTGATTTACTAATTTTTTTCATTAAATTAACCATTAGTTTTAGATTACCAACTTTCGTTAGAGTTACTTACCAATATTTAATTATTCTTCTAATTTGCTATATTGAGTTACTAATTTTTGTATGCCTTGGTTGCTAATCCTTTGTATTGACTCGCTCTTTTAGAGGATATCAACCTAAATTAGTGCGAATCACCAACTTTTCTTGTCATTTACAATCTTTTATTTGCATTTCTTAGTAACACCTTACATTTACCAACTTTTTAAAGAAATTGTTAATATTAATTAGAGTAACTTACCAACTTTTCTCATATTGAGTTATCACCTAATTTTGGCTACTTAACTGTTATTTTAGTTACTTAGCAAGTTTGTTTTTCATTTAATTACCACAACTTTTCTATCTTTTACCAACTATTTACCTTTCTTAATTACATGTTATCAACTTTAATTTCAGTAATTTATCAATCAACTAATTTTGGGTTACACTCTTGTTTGAATTATTTTCCAACATTTATTTACGTTTTTTTAATTTATTAACTTTTCTATTGAGTTACTTAGTCGGAGGAAGTCACCAAATAAATGTGGCAATTTCATATAATGGTCGATAAATCTATGGTGTTGGTAAGAAAGTTAAATAATAGGTGATAAATAATAGAAGACTCTCTTGTCAAGAATAGGAGGAGTTAGTACTTTAAAAAAAACCCAAAATAAGAGTTAGTGTAATTCAATCATAGAAAAGAGTAGTAACTAAGGCAAATAAGAATATTCACTCAATAAAAAATTAGTAATCTTAAAAAACCAAATCAATGTCAGTAAACAACTAAAATGATAGTTGATAACCAAAAACTTGTTACTAATTTAACTAGCAAAAAGTTGGTTAAATGACACAAGGAAAGCTCACGGTTTCATATAATAATCGGTACGTCCGAGTCGGTAACCCTAAACTTAAGAAACGACTCGATGGGGAAAAAAAAAACCAACTATTTTTGGCCAGACATTTTATATGACTTACTTTGATGGTATGCCGAGTGAATGAATGTGAAACCTTACTACAAAATTTATTTTTATATTAAGTGTGAACTTCAGAAAGGTTTTATTTAGTCAAGAACCTTACTAAAAATTCACACTTAAAATCTATGAAGACAAGAGAAGAAGATGCTTAAGTTTTTGTCCGCTGGCCTTCGCTCAGAGCACTGATGGGGACACCAAAATTTGTCGGCGGGCGACGATGATGCGTTGAACGTCAAAAATGGTGAGCTCCCCATAATTTTCAAGACTTGGCGGCGAGACCAACAACAACTTGTACAAAATTGGTAATTTACTCAATTTCTTCTCGCAAACAATACAATCGATGACGTCATTTGCTTCGAAAAGCAGAAAATGTTTACATTATTTTACTGCGTGTTCTTTGAGGACCGTGAATCATTTCCCCATTTCAATCGTCCGTCGTTGACGAACCGAGTACGCGATGGTCCGGAGAACCTTATAGTTAGAACACTGATCTAGTGAGACAGAGGCATTCCGCAATGTGGGTACCTCGCCTGCCATCGAAGACGGAGGATCTTTTCTAGTAGGGAGGAGGGGAGAAGAGGAGAGGTCGAATCAACGACAAAGATGCAGGATTTAGTTACAGAGGACGAGAATCGCACAATGATTAAACATTAGCCCGATTCGAAACGAAAGAACCCGTCTCTCTTAGAAATGAATCGGGCAGATCCGTCCTTACAATGAGGACAAGATTTCACGCCGCCCCACGTCACGCCACACCAAACATGCAGCCATGTGATTCGGTTTTGGGGTTTCACGACACATCAAATTTATGATAACAAAGCAGGTTCTAAAGCATGAGCATGGCGTGGCGCCACAAGTTATTGTACGAGCAACTTGCCTTCTCCCGACTGTGGTGTGGGCGCATGGCGTGCACAGATTAGATGCTTTCTTTAATGAAAAACGTGGTTTAAATTGTTAAATTTGGATAACCATAGTACGGTCGCATGTGGGGTTGAATGTGATGATTGCACCATCCGATATCGCCATTGTCAATCACCCTTTTTGCATGGATTAGACATGTTCGTTCCAGAAGTGAGGGCATGCAACTCTGTCGAGGTTTTGCTGCGTTGCAGATCATGCGATCTCTGATCTCTCTGTTGGCATTCAAAACGGCAAAATTTGACACTTTCAGACTGAAAATCTCGACACTTCCGATACGATCTCTGATCTCGACGGCAGCGATCGGTTGAATGGGACGCGGCAATCATTTTGCACATGATAACCAAATTTTAGAATGCAGATCGACAAGTTGGTAGGTTGGTACGGGGGTGGTTGAATCACAGTTTAAGAAATTTAGGATAGCGTCGACAGAGGGCGGAGGGCGGAGGGCGTTTACTTTTTATTTGTAGTTTGATCGGTACTGTCTACCGCATTTGTGATTGATTATTGGCAATTATAATCATATTAATGCCATTAAAAAGCCAAATGGATGCCCCATGACATATTCATCCAAAGCTCACCAAAAAAGATATCCCAAATTGGTAATAGATGATACATGTACTCCAAATTAACTTTCATCTCACGAAAAAATCTAAACTGGTACTGTTAGCCCAAATCTACCCTCCGTTAGCATTCCGTCCAAAATCTTGTTGAGGTGCACACATGTCAACATTCATGGGGATGCTTGCAAGATAGATTTGATTTGGAAAATCCAAGTGTTTTGACACTTACGCATCTTAATGGAGGGTAGATTTGGGTCAGAATCATCAGGTATGATTTTTTGTAAGATGAAAAGTAGTTTTGAGTAAATGTGTTATGGGTATCGGTTCAAGATCTCTTGTGAGTCAAATATTAATTTGGGGTAAATGTGTCATAAGGGTTTAAGTTTTTCAATGGTATTGATCCAACTATATACAATCTCTTGTTATAGTATCATCAATCCTATCATGCACCGACCATTTAAAGGCTCGGTTCAATCATTTAGATAGAAATAACGCTCATAGAAAGTCCTATTGAAATCAAGAAGCATAGACCTATCTGCTGTCACACCAGAATAAATGGAATATTATGAAAAAAATGGCGCAGGAAAGTAGCCTAGAGGATCTTGTGTTAATGGGGTCAATTCCACTTTGATGTGAAAGCATCTAATCCATTTCACTTACTAATTGTAACAAGGCTGGATAAATTGCGCGCATGAAGATCTCAAGGGTACAAATACAATTTCTGTAGATGTCAAGGTACAAGTATTCGACAAAAAAAGGTACAAGCACAATGTGGGATATGCTTGTAGATCTAGAGTTCTACCAAATGTTCAAACTCCATTTCTTAATAAGGTCGGCCATGGATATCCATTTCTTTATCTTTATTGATGCCGATGATTGTTCGAGCATCTCCATGATAGAAGAAGTGTGTATAGCTTTTTTTTATATTTGGAATAGTTGAAAATAACTTTAATTAAGGTTGCATAGACCTCTAGCAGTTGATATCATAACTTTCTTGGAGTTCCCGAAACATTTTTATTCTGTTGTTCATCTGCTGCATCAAGGACTAGAAGTTCCTTCGTAATCAATTGCACATGATTAACATCAAAACCGGAGGGCTAAGCCCGGCCGCAGACCCTAGTTTCACTATCATCGTGCACAAAATTTTAGACGAGCACAAACATCTCACTAATTATCATAATCTCAATTCAATTGCGAAAAATTAATGACGATGCGGGAGAGGTTCAAACATCCATAAAGATCGACACGCTAGTCCCTTTTTAAGTATAGAAAGATGTAAATCATATCGATTTCGCATCATTTTAAGCATAGGTAGATGTAAATCATGTCAATTCTGCACTATCATTAATGGGGAAAGTCTTTACCTACCGCAACTAACTTGTGCGATAGCAAATTCATATATTCCATTTGATTTTTTGTCCCACTACATGTTCAGCTGTCGTGCCTTGAAATCTGGCCCATATTAAAGATCTAATTTCATGTAAGCACGCATATATATAATATATAGAGAGAGCCAATTAAGAACGGTTGGACTTTCGTGATTTTACTTGCTATTAAGTACACATTCGAGCAGTCCAGATGAGGAAAAAATGGGAGAAGACTGGTGAATATCAGTGCAGAGTCATAGGCGTACAAGTTTGAACTTTGAAGTTTTGCCTCGGTGGTCGATGTCCAGCGAGCTGTCTGTGACTGCGATTGCATTATTAACCGAGACAGGTTTCATTTTCAAGTCACCTATCAGAAAACCCTAAAAACAAGGCAAAATCATATGAGATGATGCAAAATAAAAGAAACTACTCAAGCCCCATGCATCACATGCGCATGGGAATACGAAGGACTGAGCAGCTCAAAAGTTGCTCTCTTTCAGGGGAGCCGAAGTTGACAAATAGTCACCAAAATTACGTATTTAAACGATTTAATTATATCAAGTTGGAAATAATCAAGATCGGAGTCTGATGATGATGTGATTGTGATGCAAAGAACAAGGCAAAAGCGACCCATGGAGGCTGGTTCTGGGTTGTGTAATGAATGAGTCCACTGATGTCAGTTTCTTAAGGAAGAAGGTAACTAGGGTTTAGGGTTTAATGATATAAAGAGTGTATAAATCATGTAAATAAGCGATGCGAGACGGTTTAATCATATATTCATTTCTCTTTTTTCCTTCCTTTTCGGTGGCTAGGCAGATCGAGAATGGACTGGATATTGCATCGGTTTAAACTTGTGCAGGCAAAAGATAAATGTTGCACTTCCTTGCTTGCTTTTGCTTGCCAAGGAGACTTTGACTATTTTTAAAAAATTTGAACATGGGAAGTTGGATTTTGCAAGGTTTCGAGGGGTTGGTACCGATAACGGACTATTAAAGAAGAGGTTAACGCCTGAGGAGACAAACTAAGGACCTGATCAAAACGGCAAGTATACAAAGAAAAATGAAAGAAGAATAAGAAAAAGTCAATTCATATGCTTTACTCGGCTTAACCCATTAATTAATATGTACTATTATGGACTTCCAATTTTCCGAGTTCCTTTTCATATTAATCAAGCAAACGTGTGTTCTGGGAAACTAGCACAGTCGTTGATCATTCCGTTATAGTCTTCTTAGTGTATATCTAAGACCAAGACCCTTGTGCAGATTGATATTATTTCGAGCACGCCAACGTGTTATTTTTAAGAAGCTTTGCAGAATAAATCGGAACAGGTTCGACATCCATGTGAAAAAGTCGATTCACATGCTTTCCTTGGCTTAACCCGTTAATTGATATGTATAATTATGGACCAAGTTCCCAAGCTCTTTTTCATATTAATCAAGCAAACGTGTGTTCTCGGAAACTAGCACACTTGTTGATCATTCCTATATAGTTTTTCTAGGGTACATTTAAGAGGCTTTACTAATTAGCGTTAGACCAAAACCCTAGTGCAATTTGATATTATTTCGAGCATGCCGCCACGGGGAAATTGGTAGACGCGCTGTTCATAGGAAGTAGTGCAGCATAAATCGGACCGAACGGGGGCATCATCTCTGCAAAAATCTAGTGTTGATCATTTACAAATGGATCTTGCGAGGTTCTTTTATTCGATTTTATTGTGAAACTTTTTAAGCCAAAGTTCTAATTTAACTTTAAAAGCTCTTCATTACTTTCCTAAACTTTCGATGTCAGTGCATATACAAGCCAGCCTTTGCTACAATGTCATGTATCCGAACAATATTTTATCTGTTGGCTTTAGTACCAATAAAAGGGTTAATACCACGAAAAATTCCAAACTGGTACATCTGTGACAATTTTATCTTGAACTAATTTTTTGACCATAAAAATTCTCAAACTGGTACACCCGTGACAAATTTATCCCGAACTATTTTTTTGACCACAAAAAACATTATACCGGTACACTTATGACAATTTTACTCCGAACTAATTTTTTTACCACAAAAAATCCCAAACTAGTACACTTGTAATAATTTTACCCTCAACTAATTTTTTGACCACTAAAAACCCCAAATTTGTACATTTATGACAAATTTACTCTTCGTTAATATCCGTTAAATTGAATTAATATCACGAAAAATCACAAATTGATAAACTTGTGATAAACAGAGGGATAAAACCCCAAACTGTTACATCCGTTAACTATCACATATCATCAAACTTAGCAATTTGATAGTAAAATTTAACGGAAACTAACGGAAGGTAAATTTGTCACCGATGTACTAGTTTAGGATTTTGATGGTCAAAAAATTAGTTTGGGGTAAAATTGTCACAAGTGTACCAGTTTGGGGTATTTTGTGGTCAAAAAATAGTTGGGGATAAATTTGTCACAGGTGTACCAGTTTAAGGTTTTTCGTGGTATTTACCCTAAAAATTTATATGGAACTTAATGTTTATGTCATGTACTCATTAATATCTTTTGACAAAAAGAAAAATACCCAATAACAATTTAGACGATCTACAGAAAAAGATAATGCAATAATTGTTTTGGTTAATATCACGAAAAACCTTAAACTGATATATTTGTGATAAATTTATTTCAAACTAATCTTTTGACCGCAAAAACCTCCAAACAAATACACTTGTGACAAATTTATCCCCAAACTAATTTTTTGACCATAAAAAACTTTAAACTGGTACATTTGTGACAAATTTACCCTTTGTTAGTTTCCGTTAAATTAGATTAATATCACAAAAATTACAAACTGGTACACATGTGACAAACAGAGTGTAAAATCCCAAATTGGTATATCCGTCAACTGTCACGTATCATCTAACTCGGTAATTTGACATTACAATTTAACGGAAACTAACGAAAGATAAATTTATTGCAAATATACCGGTTTATTATGGTCAAAAAATTAGTTGTGTATAAATTTATTAATGACGTAATTACATAATAATTAATTTTACCAATAAATTTTATATGGAACTTTTCGCGTTCTCATTAGTAACCTTTGACCGAAAAAAGAAAAATACCCAGCAACAATTTGAGACGATCTACTGAAAGGATAATATAATGTTTGTTTAATAAGATAGGCCCGCAAGTATCTTGATCCTGGTGGGAGAGAATGAAGACTTTTGCGTTATGATGTCGCCTCCTCAAACCGATTAATTTATTCGCACAAATTAGATTTGATACAGACTTTGATTATGTTCACACGTAAACGATTTCTTTGTGGATCGAGATCGTGTCCAACCGAACAGGTCAGATAACTGTTGTTTTTCAGAGTTTTATTTTCAATTTCTCTTTTTCCGGCATGACGGTAAGGTAGTTAGGGCTAGCTTTCGCACACTTCAACCGGTCCATCTCCCTAGACGATCTTAAGAACGCGCTCTCCCACGTTGCCCCCGGTGGATTCGTGGTTTCACTCTTCAAGTAAAGCAAATTCTGTTACCATGTAAAATGCATGCCACTCGGCCAAAGAAAGATAACGGAAAATTGATCAAAACGAGCACTAAATACTTTTCAAGAGATCTCCTCCAGATTATTGGTATGGCTATCGAAATCGTGAGAATCGGCATGTAAAAGGTTTGGTTAAGATATGCTATATTCAACCAAGTATACAAATGGAACCACATGCCCTCCAATTATATCTTCCAAATTGTCCATCAAATAAGTTGAAGATTTCATATAAAAAAATAAGTGAAAGATTCATTAAACTGTGAAACGTTACCCTGACATGATGTGATATGTTTCCAATGCTAATAAAAAGTAACCCACCTACTGGTTTTCAACATCCGACCAAAAAAATATGGCATTTAACATCTGAAAAATTGCCATATAAAATGCATCCCAAGCGAAAATATCACAAGAATCGCCTCATCTAAAACCATTGCAAGGAAAACTATATTCGAAATCTTTTTCATCTAGATGGACTCTATCCATTTATTCATTCGACCCAACTCTAAATTAATTTAATTTTTTTCTCACTAAGAATTCAAACGGTGTTTGAACTGATCATCAACATGTCCATAAAAAGTGATCTCATTTTATTCATTGGGTCCACCCGAATCGAACCGAGAAGCTTTTGTCAAGCTATTATTATCTTGTTTTGTTCCCTAAACCTTATGGAAAAGAAGTTTTAACCTAATTAGTAGATAAATTTAAGAAAAATTAGGGCTCTTACCATAGGAGACAACTTCCATGGTTCGTTAGTAAAAGAAGTTCAAAAAGGTCCAGACCAAGAAAAGAAAGATCGACAAAATAAGCTACAGAACCACCCTCGTGTATTAATTGCTTCCACCGACAAATAAAAGGTATTTTTAAAGAGAAAAAGTGTTTAAGTTTCTTCTACGATATCGCATTGTCTTGATAAAAGGTATTTTTTAGGAGAAAAAGTGTTGAGTTTCTTCTACGATATCGCGTTGTCTTGATCAATAATTATCTACATATCTACCAAATGAGAGGCAAAGTCATCAAAAAGCCGAAATAGAGCTCGATGCCATCTGAAAGTTTTTCACCATCACCGGATAGGACAAGCGCTCAAATTGCTTATGCTTGTTCATAATGTCAAAATACCCAGGGGCACGACTAGAATGGCCAGAACAATACAAGACACGGCTCATCATACCGATTTGCAGCGTTTGCTGAAACCCGAGACGACTTCAATCTGCTAGTTCCTTCAAAAGAAAACGGGTGTGCACATACCTCGTGATCGAGGTCGGAAAGCTGCGGCACTGGAAACAGTTTTCAGCATCAAATTCTGCTCTCCACCGTAACAATATAACAGGAGAGCCACCACTCAATCAAGACCCAACAGTGAATCGACCTAAAGAAACAAGTAATCTTCTCTCCGCAATCTCATGACATGAGATGGACCCTTTTCAAAAGAGGCTCGTGAAAACGTTCAAACTGTCCATAAGTAAATTCAAAATCACCTCATTTCCCTCGCGCAAGGAAAAGCTAGATCTCAGTATGCAGCTATCTGTCCAGATCAAAGGAAGAAGGCAGAAATGCGCAAGAGAAAAGAAATAAAAGTCCTAACTGATCACATTCATTCACGTATTTCTGATATGATTAGAAGAAAAACTATAATTCAAGCGCAACCAACAGTAACGGACTTCATTCATCATTGACCAAAAAGAGGCGAAAAAAGAGCAGACTTGGTTCATCTATAAATAAAATCCAAGCAAAAGAAAATGATGGCATACAGTAGAAGGAACAGCAGAAGGCCCAAAGAGAAGGCACGAGCAAGAAGCCGCATGCTGAAGAGAGGTCCCAACTCAGAGTTGAAATGCAAAATTCATTACAGATGCAACCCTGCCCAGCTTTTCATTTGTTATCGGACCTCTCAAATCAGGATTGGGGCGATTTGCATCTTTCAGGTCCAATCATCTTAGTTTCAGCTGAGGTACAGAATACTGCATCAACACCTGTCAGGATCTTCTGCTGTGTTAGCATGTAAATAAAAGACCCAAATATGACCTATTCAAGCTTTCCATGCATCGGAAGCATTGCTAATTCAGTGGCCGTCATCGATTCCATGAGTTCCACTCATTTTGCAATGCAACCAGGAGGGTCCATGCCATCAATTACTTTGCTCAAGGCACTTTTGTCCAACTGTTGATCACCACCTCAACCAGAGCCATTAGCACGCTGCCTCTTAAGAGAATCTCCCCTTGGACCATAAGGTCCATACATATTTGAGCCATAACCAACTAAAGTAGAAACTTTAGCTGGAGGTTTCGGTTGCCAACTCATAGAATCTGAAGTTGAAGGCTGTTGGCTATTTTGACTTGACAAGCCCTTATTTTCCTGCTTCTTCTTTGATGCAGATACCCCAGCTTTCGGACCTCTTGAACCATGGCCAACTGAAGTAGAAACTTTAGATGGAGGTTTCTCATGCCCACTTGTAGAAGCTGAAGAAAATGGCCGTTGGATATTTTGAATTGACAAGCCATTACTATTCTGTTTTTTCCAGGATGCAGAAAACCCAGCTTTCGGCCCTTTTGGACCATGGCGCACTACAGTAGAAACTTCAGACGGAGGTTTTCCTTGCACACTCGTGGTAGCTGAAGAAAAAGGCTGCTGAATATTTTGAATTGGCAAGTCACTGTATTTCTGCTTGTCCCTGGGTGCAGTATTCTGCTTTTTCCTGGATGCAGAGAACCCAGGTTTCTGACCTCTTGGTCCATAGCCAACTGAAGTAGATACTTCAGATGGAGGTTTCGCTTGCACACTCGTGGAAACTGGAGAAAATGGCTGCTGAATATTTTGAATTGTCAAGTCATTATAGTTCTGCTTTTCCGTGGACAGAGAAAACCCAGCTTCCCAAGATCCATACGTTGAGTTATGATGTCTGTCAGGCCTCATTAAAAATCTAAGAAACTCACCAGTCTTCCTCCTCTCTGGCACGAGTTCATCACTCTCATCTGCATTCACCAGTGACATAAATGAGTCAGCAGGTCCTGAGGGTGACAAAATCCCTGATAAACCATCATAGGATAGGATGCATGCCGTTGCATATACATAAGCCCCAAGTACTGGAGGAAGAACCTCGTGTGGATAAATGACCTATAAAACAATGTTCAATTGATCAAAATCATGAAACCAAAACGAACCAATGAAACAATCCAAGTTTAAGAATAGAAACATTTAGAAGAAAATCCCTCACCTTGAATAGGATTGCTGCAGAAAGTTGCTCTCTCAAGCAGTATATCCGCGCGATATCAAGTGCAGTGGAACCAAAGGGAAGCCATCGATCGACAACAACTGTCACTGGTGCATCGGGGCAGGACATTGTCTGTTCTCCATCTCCTCCTTGTGACTTGTCATTATTGTTTGTTGGGTTCTCATCGCTGTCTTCATCGTAGTCACTTTCACCATCATCACCGTCATCGTCGTCGTCATCGTCAGAGTTACCAGGAGCCACAGCAATCTCAGTACCTAGCAACAAAACTGGAAGTGGCCCCACCACAGTGCAGTTTCTTATAAGAGTACCCCCATCCCCACGTGTTACCTCATCATACATGAATAAGGGCTGATCATCAGTTTTCAAGAATGACAATTTGTAGTTAATCGAATGAGGATGCAAACGAGCTCTATCACCATTAGCAGTCTCCACAAAACGTTTTCCACTTCTATGACGCGGTACTAATCTCCCAACCATTGGATATAAACCGGCAACCAGAACAGCATGAATTATACCTGGATCATGCGCATTCAAGCTACAACTAGAAACATCCTCAGGAATGAACCCATTGCGCGTCAGTTCCATTTGGAGCTGTTTTCGCATGCCCGACAACATTCTCATAGTGCTAGAGGATACAAAGAACTGAGAACAAAAGCGTGCTTCTTGACCCTTGTCCTTAGCTTTCTTCCAGCACTCAAATGCTGCTACGACTGCTAGTTGATCACTCTGCCCATTGTACAATGAAGCCAGCTCAGCTTTAGCTTCTGCTGACCTTTTCTTTTCATTCGGTAACATTGGCAGCGTGAATGGGTCCCTGTAGTCCGAAGCACATGCAAGAGTCAATGCTGGGTCAAGGCAGTTCATCAATATGGCAAAGAGAAGCATCTTGCTTGTCAGTGGATGAACAGGCAGAGAACCAAGCTTCTCCCCAAGGTCCGTCAATTTTTCATCAAGAGACAAAGCACCAATATCCTTGAGTATATTGACTGCATTCCGTATGGTTTCAGAAACTGGAGGATCCAATGTCTTCAGCAAAAAGTCCTCAAGGTTGCCATTTGGATCAAGCAACTTCACCTGCCAAAAGATATTGACCAAATAAATACAGCACTTTCTTGGGCTTGAGACAATTTTTTGGCTATCAATACCCACTCAAAACTATAAAAGCAAGGAGAAACATTATGAGCAAGGTTTGATGCATTAAACTTCTTACTCTGACATTTAGGCTGGAAGTGTGATTTTTAACAGTCAGCGTTCCCTTTGACATTCATTTAATTCAAAATACGGCAGTTAGAAGTTATAACTTCCACAATTACTATTTCGCATCTTTTGTTAAAAAATTAATATAGACTGCGACATCAATCTTTTCTCAGATACATTTCGGCTCAAAATTCAAAAATGCAAGAAAAAGCAATAGTAAGTGGGAATAACTTTATGTTTCTGTCTTCTACATCAAAGTCTTACAGGTTGCTTTTTCAAATAGCACGGTCATTTAAAAGCTAGAAGTGAGAGGCCCTATAGACATGCTTTCCCTTATCTAAATGAACATATAGCAGTTGCACAAAAATGATAACCTGGAGACAAAGTTCCTCAATTGGCATTCTTCTGATCTCAGGTACTTGGAAATCAGGCAAAGAAGCTGCTCGTAGTTTCGAATAAAGATGATAACATGTACCAGGTTGACAACGGCCTGCCCGACCCTCTCGTTGCTTTGCACTGGCTTTCGAAATCCATGAAGACTGAAGAGTTGACACGTTGTTATAGGGATCATAGCTTTTCTCTTTCATTCGACCACTATCAATAACATAAACAACATCATCTATGGTGATAGCAGTCTCAGCAATATTAGTTGACAAGATGATTTTGCGGCAACCAACGGGTGGGCGTTTGAAAACCTTTTTCTGTTCCATAGATGGGACCATGGAGTGAAGAGGCAAAATGACAAACTTAGAAGTATCTTTGAAGAAGGGGGACATAAGTAATCTACTCTTGGCTCTATTGATATCATCCCATCCTGGAAGAAAAACAAGAATTGCTCCATCTTTTGAATCAGTACATATTTTCTTCAATAACTGCTCTATAAGAACTACATCGATTAGTTCAGGATTAACTGTCGAAAGATATTTATCAAGCAACAGTTGTTCATCCACTGAATTTGAAGAGGTACTCTCCATTTGCTTTTTAATCAATTCAGCGGCTTCTTGTTGGTTTTCACGTTCAGCCCAATCCAGTGCAGTCGTGCCATCTTTCGCTTTTAAGTGGCAGTCTGCACCAAAAGAGAGCAGCATGCAAACATCACCTGCCCTACCCTTACCAGCAAACACCATTAGAGGTGACATCCCAGTTAAGGAATGCTGGTAATTATAAATTTGTGGAGTTCCTTCCGAAGAAACCAAATCGAGTAGTGTGTCAAAGTCATCACTGGACCATGCCAAATTAATAGCATCGTCTAAAGCAACCTTATCTTCCTCAGTCAGAATTTGGTTTTCATCAGTAACACCAAATGGAGTGGAATCCAGGTGATTGTCTTGTACTGATTTAAGCATTGTCAGTGCATCCTCCAAGTAAAAACTCCTGACCTGAAAAGCAAAGAGCAGTATACCCATATTCAGTCTCACAGGATTACTAAACCCAAAATGAAAAAATTGAAAGCAAATCATAGTAGCCATTACAGGATAAGTGAAACCCGGAACACGAATAATTGGGCAGCCACCAAAATAGTGGGAGAATCGTTCAGCATCGAGAGTGGCACTCATGAGTATCTGTAAATAAATTATCGATAAAATTTAGTGGATATTATGGAAGAAAAAGAAGAAAAGAAAAAAGAGGCAAATGTTCTACATTCAGAGTATTATTAACACTTATCCATGGAGAAAAATAAGAATGTCTACGCAGGGTTATCATCCCATTATACAATGGGACAGTAGATTGTCTGTAATTAAATCGTCTAAATTTCGTTTTGATATCTTCGATACAGAGAAGAAGGAAGAAAGGCACTAACCAGACGCAGGTGTGGGTACAATGGAAGCATGTCCCTGCAAAAAATACACACATCACCACACTAGCTAGACTAACAAGAGTAGTATGTTAACATCAAATAAGAACATCAAATTTCATCAACAGAGAGAGAATCATCCCCATTGTTTTTGCTGCCAACTCACGCAGCAGTCTTAGTCCTAGTAAACGAACAAATGAAACTAATGAACCGTCCCCAAGTTGTGCTACACGCACACACCAAAGTGTCCTGCATCAATCTCCAGCCTCCAGCAATGCCACCGGACCTTCAGCCCACCAGTGGAAACCGAATGATCAACCTTCCACACAATTCAGACCATCGCTAGCATGGTAGCAGCAGGTTTATTGAATAGGTTCACACAACACATCTTTCTGATTTTTTCTCCACACGAAGTGGACCCAATTTATGACATATATCGTACTAGTGCATGCAGACATGAGAATTGCTATTGAATGGAAGTGGTGACTGCTAGAGACTCCATATTAATCATAATTACCTTAGAATTGCCAATATAAAATCCGAGAAGCGATCCCTTTCATGAATTTCATCCTACCAAGTGAAAAGGAAACATTACCAGTTTACCAGGTAAAATGGTTTTTTGTTAACCATTAAAACAAGTAAATGCTGTGATTGAAATAGTAATAGAAAATGTAGAAAACAAAGGTATAAATGGCTGGATAAAACTGGCAAGTGTCAAGTTCCAACAGCACGATCTTTCTAAAACTTCTGCAACTAATACTGCCAGTCAAAGACAACTTGCCCATATAACATGGACTAATCAACGAATAGCACAGTCATCTTCAAGACATAGCAAGATATAAACCCGTTCTCGTGATAGAAATTAAACAAATCTGACACAATAACAAATCTGATGCCTTGCCTAGAGGGGGTACCATGGGGGCATGGTACCAGATGGGTTGGCTTATCACCCCGGTTGAGACCAGGATGCATGCTATAGGAATTGCTGAAGTACAAATACTGTAGCTCCCAACAACAAAGTTTCCGAACAGCTTGACTTTCATCTTTAGAAAGACAGGTGCAAATCTTATTTTGCTGGTTTGCAATACTTTAGAGTTTAAGTCATAGCATACAATTTCAGGAACTTATTAGGCTTGTGTTGTAACTGTCACCATGTTACTTCCAAACCAAGCTAGCACCATTTCATTGCAGACTTATGCCCCCTTAACTAGAACTTAGGTGATCAGGAACACTTAAGTACCAAAAGTTAAAGCAAAGATCCTAGATTCTGGTTCCCTCAGAAACCCTGTAAATGATGCCAAGAAAATGACTCAAAATGCCGCTTGAACCATATTGAGTTGGAACAGTCTGATTTCTCTCATATGCTAGAGCAATCAACTTCTCAGCCATCAACTGATTCAAGTATGACTAACTCAAACCAAACCAAACAAAGAGACGCTGCTAAAATCAATATTCAGAAATCAATATTCAATTAGTACCAAAGCATAATGTACAGTATGCTAGAGCAAGGATAACTGCCCAAGACTCTGCATTTGCAATGCTGTTATCACTTAAGGGTGATAACAATTGACTGTTGTCAATTAATCCAACCAGGAAAAGTTGTCCCTTATACAAGGCCTCTACTCATAGACAAGAAATAGAGGTTCATGACACAGTACCACAATTATGTGAGTTATGTCGGATAAACGATTCTTCAAGTGCCTATTGGAGGCTTCACCATTTGATCCACCAGCTCCTCTCGAAACTAACACCCTCAGTAAGACTCCATTGGTGCAAAAAACAATTGATGAGTGCTTCCCTCCCTTACTTTCCAGCCGTATCTGACATTTTGGAAGCATATAATTAATTACCGGCCACTCACAGATTCGAAAAAGTTAAACGGATATAAAATCACAGTGTCAAAACAAGAGGAACTAGTGTTCCTTATTAATCCAATAATAGGTCCATTAAGATCTGTAACAAGTAAAAAGCATTGAAATAACCAACGAAAAAAGTCAAAATTTGAGAATAGAGACACAGGCTACAGGAATTTCCAACTAATTCACAACTTCATGAGCATTGTACATCAAGCAATGCCAGGGGTTTCTTTAGGATTCAATTCAAGCTGCTCAATACAACAGTTATGTAGGAAATGAGGGTAACTAACACAAGCCGATGCTTGTCTCAGAGATAGACTCGGTCCATCTCTAGTTTACGAGAAAACGAGTTTTGCAGCTAAACAAATGAATCTCGTCACAACTACTCTTCAGTTGACAATTCAATTGCTGCAGTTTAATGAGTTGACAAAAAAATATGATCAGCCAATTGAAGATTTTACTACATCCTAGAGTACCCCAACAACACAATATAACAGTAACAAAGAAAGGTGTAATACCTGGACAGGCCATAACCAAGCATCTATGCTTCACAAAAAACAATATCTCACCTATGCTTTACAGTATTTGACTTTTAACTTCATAAAGTCTGTTAGGTAATTGAAGTTTGAACATAGATGCACTACACTCTACTAGCCCATTGAGATATGACTGATTACCTTGTATCCGATATCATCTCCAACATTTTCTCCTCTTTCAGAAGATATTCTCTCAGCAACTATACAGAAACAGAAGACAATCAGATTTTTCACATGAAAGTCGGAGAGAGTGAGGTTTAATCAGCCTGATGAGTGCACCTGATGTTGCAGAGATTCGCCGCGGTTGGGTGCAAACTATCTTACATGCCTCACCCTTAGCCCACATTGAGTCCAGAAGAAATTGAGGGACCTAAAGAATACATGCTAATTAATTAGTCCTCAGAACATATTAGAAATGCGTGTCTTCCTTTGGCAAGGATCTGCTTCTTAAATTGTACAAGGAACTAGAACAATCAATGTATAAATAGAAGTTTGAACAGCAATAATCTAAGAAACCATCTCCAGATGTTACAACTTATAATAAAAAAATTATCGTATCGAAACATGTAAACCCCAATACTTTCACCGTCGTAATTACCCAACCAAATCATGTAATAACAAATGCAATATACAGTTGTTTGATGTCATCTTATAAATAAAGTCAACCCACTTGGCCTCCATGCTGGACGCCAGCGATGATATCCTTCAATATCATTTAATCACCCTCAACTTAAGGTCACATAAAGTCAGCTCTGAGATGAGCAATTGAGATCGCCAATTCAGGATTGTTGTTTGCATGAACAAAAGATCGAAACATGTAATACTTATGCCACAACAAAATGGTATAAGAAAGATATCCAAGGGTTATGTCATTTTAAGCAGATTCATCTTTCTAAAAGCACAGCTCCTAGAGAAAAATAGATACAAAATAAATTAACTTAAGAAAAACACTAGGGCTTGCCTATTGCCAGCATCTCTCATGAGAATGGGGAGGTGGAAGTACAACTACCCCCTCTGGATTTGGAAGGTCTGAGTATGGGGGTAGGGAATAGCCTTTGAGCTATTTGGGGCATTTAACCAGAACTTCAAGCTTTGCAAAGGATATTATTGTACCCCAAAAAAAGGTGCCGAGTATTTGAAACTTTACAAGCTAAAACCGAATCTATAGTTTGCTAGGAACAAATGCAAATCAATCTTCAAATAAACTTCAACTAAACCATAATGTCCAAAAACTGCGTGAAAATGGTAATATTACGTCTTCCAATTCTTAAAGTATTCAGGAATGCGAGGGATGAATACCGCTTCAATTGGAAAAGCAACAGCCATACGATACCAAGCATACCTCCACAGAATATTTCAGATCGAACACGATTTATGTACCATAAAGAAAACAAAGCAAAGAGTCAGTAACCTAACCTGTGTGGTCTTTCCGCATCCAGTCTCACCAGATATAAGAACTACCTGCTTTGTATACAGAACAAGCAATAAGTCCAAGGATGAATTAAAGATTCTAGTCAAACATATGTCCAGAAAAGTCCTTGAATGACAGCATTGAAAATCAGCATACTAAAAACAAATGCACATGTTCTATAAGAATAACCTATAAGATATTAAGGATATGGTTAAAAATAACCTGATGACAATCAACAGATGACGTGATGACATCCCTGAAGGATGCAATTGGAAGCTTAGACCTCTCTTCAGTAATCTGCACATGTAAAATCAGAAAAGTTTCGATATAACCATGGATCTCTTATAAACCATAGCCCGACCAATTGAAAACACCAGTAAAGACACTCCCTAACCAAGAAAAGAAATCCACGAATTGATGCGAGCAAGATAATAGATCTGGAACCTGCTTCAAGTTTGCAGCCTTCTCTAATCTAGCAGAAAGTGATTCCACCTTCTTTGTAATATCTGCCTTATCCATGGGAGGTCTGCAAAATATGTCATCTCTCTGTCTTTCCTTTCTTTGTACGCTTTTTCCCGTGTGTTTTACAGCAATTTGCTCACTAATCACTCCCTCACCTGGTGGGTATCTTATGAACAGATCATTCAAAATCTCCTTAGCCTCCTGAGATAATGTCAAATATGACATACTCCCCTTCCGTTCTGAGTTTTCCCCCTTCCCTTTGGACTTGTAAACAGAAACATGCCTTTGATTGCCATGCCTGAACCATGACCATCCAAGAAAAGGAATCCCAAAAGCAAATTATCAATATCAGTGCCCATGTTTTTTTTTTTTTCAGAATAAGCTTATTCAAGTATAAATCACACGAGAATGTTCATAGTGACAGGAAAAGATTACATCCTAACACTCACCCAGAGCTTTTAGATGTCATTCCCATCTTCCTGCAGACTTCATGCACTACAGCTCGTTCATGATTTGACAGGTTCTCATCAAATGTTAACACTGCATGCAATGTTCACAAAATGACAAAGAACTTTTTTTTTCCTTCTACTGGCACACTCATCCAAACAAGCAAATCACATAAATAAAACGAAGAAACCCAGGAAGCAAGAATAGCCCTAAACCAGAACATCCTGGTGAATTCAACCAAGACAAAGTTTCCAATGCTTGTTATTCATCCCGATAGCCAAAATATGATGAAAGCATCGAATTCAAGATGTGTAATTAGCGCGTACAAGAAGAAAGCGAATAATCATAAATAAGTTAGAGAAGAAAATTGAGATAATGATCCAGTCAATACTTCATTAACCTATCAAACGGTGGAATAAACCATATATAGCTACACTTTGCACACATTTAATATCTCCCTAGGTAGCATTGTGACCTATTGCCATAAAACAGACTGAGATAGTTCACAACAATCAACACTAAAAATCCCAAGAACAGAACCCACTGAATGCTTGTGCGTACGGGTTTAACTGGTCAGATATAAAGGGGGGAGAAAGTACTTGGACTTTGTCGGTTTATTCCTAACTTTCAGGAGTGATTCTACGTGACAGAGAACAGTTTTGGATGTTTATTAACCCATAGATCAGTTATCCATTCTAAAAGCACTGTTTTTCTCACGGAATACAACCTCTTTTGAGGCAGCTATGGCGTAGGAGGGATATGACACGTTCGGAAAATGCTCTCCCATGCTTTCCCCAGAAATTACCACCAATATCATATGAATTGCCACTTGCACATACATATGCGTCACTACAAATAATGAACAACCATCTAAGTACACCATGCCATGTTACAACGATCCTCGAAAATCTAAAGCGTTAGGTAGTGAAGCAAATTCAGGGGTCCAATGCAGTAGAAATCCTAAAGAAAGACTGCAAAATCATTTTTTTTGGCATGCAAACCGCTCAACAACATTGAGCTAGACATTCCGTCGCATCGCTCCGGACTTACTCGCTCCAAAACCTCGGTCCAAGGTCTCCCGCTCAAGCGAAATCCTCATTCGCACGCACAAATCAAATTGAAAAGCCACAAAGCTCGTCATGCTCACACATCATTCAGAAGCAACCAAGCTCAAAACACCAATCACAAACGAAAGAAATCATCGACTCCGAACGAGCTCCCTCGCGCAGCCCCTCGCCGGAAAAAAAAAAGACAGAACAAAACACGACGCGAATTATATGAGCAACCGCGGCGCCGACGACAAATGACAGACTTCTCGAGCTGACCAAGAGAAAGCGCACCTTGCTGCTTGGCAGCGCGGAACTTGTCGAGCCTCTCGGCTATCCGAATCCGCGTCAACTCAGCGACCTTTCGATTCGGTTTGTTCTTCGCCTGCTGCTGCTGCTGCTGCTGCTTCTGCTGTTGCTCTCCTTTCCTCTGCCTCTTCTTCCCCATCTCTGCCCCCGGTCTCTCTGCGCTTCCCCGCCGCCGGGAATGCGAATCCGCCGCTCGAAGGCGCGGGAGCCGCTAGAGCGCGGAGGAGATCGAACGGCACCGGCGGAGGGCTCAGAAGCTCCCGTCGCCGGCGAGTCCCCGCGGCGGCGGCGGCGGCGAGGAGGAGGTGGAGGAGGAGGGAACGCGCGAAGTTCCGGCGTCGCTGCGGGCGTGAGGCGGAGGCGAGGCAGAGAGCAAAATGCGTTTTTCGTTTGTGCCTTCGCCGATCGCGGGGCTTTGCTTGTGTGAACCCAAGGGTCAGACCCCAGCGTTTTTGAACGGCAATTTATCTTCTTCCTTTTTTTTTTTTACCTTCACCGCCTGTTATTTACAAATTTTTATCAAATCCGCTCCCGGTCCAAATAATAATTTTGCATCAAATTCCGTTACGAAATTAACTCCAAACGCGCTTGTCGCTCCCGAACCGATGTACGGGTGCATGTGTACTCTTTCTTTCTTTCTTTCTTTATTTAAGGGTTAATACTACGAAAAACCCTAAACTGGTACACTTGTGACACATTTACCCCAAATTATTTTTTTGACCATAAAAAACCCCAAACTGGTACACCCGTGACAATTTTACCCTGAACATACCACAAAAAACCCAAACTGGTACACCCGTGACAATTTTACCCTGAACATACCACAAAAAACCCCAAACTGGTACACATGTGACAATTTTACCCCGAACTAATTTTTAATATTGTTTTTTTATTTTTTTGAATTTTGAATTTTTTATTTTCTTTTCTTTTCTTTTTCATTTTCAAACTTTGGCCGGTCGCCGGAGGCTGAAGCCGGCAAGGGCCGTCCTCGCCTGCCCAGGGCAAGGGCGACCCTCGCCCGACCCTCGCCCGACTCGGGTGAGGGCCGCCCGACGCAGGCGAGGGCCGCCCTCGTTTCCATATTTGTCAGTTTCGTGGAGTCAGCTTTGTGTGCTCGGCTCTCGCCGTATGAAAAATCAAATCGGTGAGATTTCGTGTCGCCAGAAAGATCTCATGTACGGCACGAGCACGTAACGAAGATCAACCCTAGAACTAATTGGAAAGAATACCACCCACTCACAGGCTCGGCAAGGGAAACTTTAGAAGCTCGTACCTTTCTAACAGTTGCTTCGGGATCGCGTGGCGTTGAGTTGTGCGGTTAGAGGCAAAGGGGAAATGCCTGCGCGGGCCGTAAACGTCGCTCGGATATTTGGCTAGTGTGTCACCAAAAGAAGATTGAACGGTAGCTTAGTTAGGAACTTGTAAATTTAACTTGAAAACTTAAAAAGTTTTAAAAGTTTGAGTCGCATAACGAGATGCGTCACAATCAGAGCAGTTTTTCAATGATGAAAGGTACTCTCGGACAAGACAATTACCAAAAAAATCATAAACTTATTGCAACCGTGTCAATTTAGTTTTAAACTTTTTTTGATCAATTAAGTCATAAAATCTTTTATATTTGTGCTAATTCAGTTTATCTTCCCAATTTTGGCTAGCCGGTGCTAATGTGGACGCCGGCCATCCTACAGGACGCGGTTAGACGCGGACAATTTAAAATAAATTTTTAATATTTTTTATTTATTATTTATTTTCTTTTTCCTTTTTTCATTTCTTTCTCTTTGTTTTTATTTTCTTCTTCCCTTCCTACTTCCTCCAGCCAATTGCTGGACCTCGACGGCCGGCTAGAGGCGAGGGTCGGTGAGGTTGGCCTCGCTAACTTTGGGCGAGCTCTTGCCATCGTTGGGCGAGGTTCCTAGCCCTCGGCTTTAGCTGGCCGGAGAAAGAAGGAAGGGAAGAAGATAAAAAAATAAAAAATAAAGAGATAGAAAAAGAAAATAAATTTAAAAATTCGAAAAAATATTAAAATATTATTTAAAATGTCCGCATCTGGACAAACATGTCAAAATTGGCCGAATTGATTGAACTGGCAAAACTGTAAAAAAATTTACGATTCAATTAGTAAAAAAAATTAAAACTAAATTGATATAATTACAATAAATTTACGATTTTTTTTGTACGGGCGGGCCTTAGACTTTCGGTTGCCGCCTCCCCGGATGCCCTCCTGCCTCTCTATTTGGTTTTGCGTGCGAAGTGCAGTATTGGTCCCACCACTGATAGTCGAGAAGAATCGTTTCCTTCTTCTCCCATTCTTTTTTGCTTTTTATTTATTTTTTATTTATTTTTGGGTATTATCCTTTTTATTTTTATTTTTCTAAAAGTCCATCTTTTAAAGATGGATGAATTCAAAAAAAAAAAAAACTCACAACTTTGGGTCAGGTTTCAAATCTACCCCTAACTTTTTTTTGTCTAGGAAAAAATCCAAAACTTTAGGTCCAGTCCCAAATATGCCCAGAATTTTTTTTTGTCTTAGAAAAATCCCAAACTTTAACTTTAGTCCCAAATCTGCCATGAATTTGGTTTGGTGTAAAAAAATCAGCAAATTTTATTTATTTTCAAAAATATACCCCCGTTATCTAGTCTCAACTTCACGCGACGCTTCGATGTTGATAACAAATACACATCAGCAAAGTAACGAGACGATAGGTACAAGCTGACGTCGCATTTCCACTTCGATAATAAATCCGACCCAATAAAAATTATTGATCGATTTAGGATATGAAAGTTATGGACGACAACAAATCCACCCAAAAAAACTTTTTTTAATATAAAAAAAACCCAATTTTTAGGCCGAGTCCAAATTTGCCTCGAACTTTTCTTTCTCTAAAAAAAAGCCTAATTACTTTGTTAATGTGGATTTACTATCGGCGTGGAAATGCCACGTCAAGTCGAGACTAGATTACGGAGGTATATATTTTAAAATAAATTGAATTTTGATGATTTTTTTTACACAAAATAAAATTTGGTGAAGATTTGGGACTGAAGTTAAAGTTTGAGGTTTTTTGTGAGATAAAAAAAAGTTCGTTGCATATTTTGGACTGAACCTAAAGTTTGAGATTTGTTTGTAAATAAAAAAAATTCATGGCAGATTTGAAACTTGACCTAAAATTGAAATTTTTTTAGGGAATTAGGCCTCTTAAAGATAAATAAAATCGGATAACTTCTCGTGTCGGCTGTATCGGACGGCGGAAAGCCCATTCATTGCCTTTCCACGTCATCTAAGGTACTACCACCTAACTTAAGGCCCAAGTTGTTAGACTCTTTTTGGTTGGAAAGAATGCCAAAGGGTCAGCTAAAGGCGGTCTTCTAAAAGTAAAATCCATGATGGAAAACATAACTTTGGCCAAAACATTCTTAACCGGTGTAATCAGGGGATCTGTTTTGGATTCTCGATTGGTGGTCACATCGATTATCTTACCAAATCATGGATTATTTCCAATCAACTTGAGGTATCCGCGCGCCTATCCACTCTTAATTTAACGTACCCTCTGCTCCTCGTAATCTTCTCTCTATCTCTATCTTTCTTAAGATGAGATAATACCCGATAGGTGCTTTACGTCTTAGGGATACCGAGGTTCGCATGGAACCTCGAACGAAGCAAAATTTACCTCATGCTTAGGACGGAAAAAAAATTATTAATGCGAGAAGGATGAACTCATCACAGATATACCTTACTTGGAAGGTTCACATAAATAAAAATGTAATCTCCATAACGTTGAGTAATGTTAGAGAACTAAACCTTTTCAGTACAGACCTACGTCAACACTAAGGGTGACCAAATGGGTCGTGGACCCCTATTTCAACTCGTATTCAATAGCTTAACTAAAATACGAAATATAGGTAGACATGGGTCTGATAAACCAAAGATCGATTCATGATGGGCTCAAGGGGGTTTGGAAGGACCCACTTTCAACCCATCTAATTAAAAGGTAATGCTAAGAGCATTTTGCTCTCGCGCTCTCTAGTATAACAAAAAAGAAAACAAGCCGTATTAATTTCCTCAATAGTACGAACGTACATACCCATTGGGATACCAAATATAAATTAAAGTGCTTTTTTAATAATTAATTTTTTAGAATATATACAGGAACACTCAATTATACAAAAAAAAAAAGAGGAAGAAAAGGACTTGTTAATGTTACAAACTTTTTGCGCACATTAAGCTAAAGTGATAATGGTCTGGATCTTTAACTTTCGCTTCAATAATGAGATTGATATTATTCTTTAATTTCTGGGCCCATTGGGCTCTGCTTGCGCACCATGACCATGACAACTTCTGATTTTCCTCCTGCTTTTTTTTTTTTCATCTCCAATTTTTGGAAGAGAAAAATATATTGATGACGAAAAAGAAGGCTCGTGTTCGATACATGAAGATAGAAGGAACGCTCTTTGAAAGTTTTACGTCCTGGTGATCCCGAGGTCCGGATAAAAATCGAGATGAAATCTTTTAAGTACGTACTTAGGTCGAGTAAAGAAGGCTTGTGCTTGACGCGCGAAAATATCTGGTAGTGACCAAAGTGATTGCTACTGCTAACCCATCACCGGCGACGTCACTGAGTGGTCCAAATTTGCAATGATCGCAACGTTGCAGATCTCTGGGAATTTCCACATCGACAATGTCACTCTTTTTTTTTTTTTTTACCACCCGCCTGGGTGGTGCTGCTGGAGCGCGCACTCTTCCTCTTGCAAAAGGTTGAGTATTCGAATCCCGGGCGCCGCAGGGTGACTTAATCAGTGGCACGTGTATGGTGGCTAGCACGTGTCGCCTCCAGGGTTTACTCACCGATTGTCGGCCGTGCAGGGGTTTCCTGGGTTATCAAAAAAAAAAGAAGACAATGTCACTCTTTTTGTTCTGTTGGACTATTTGTTAAGCTTTCGAGATTTTTTAGGCAGAAAAAAAATACCTTTGAATTTTTCTTGATTTTATTTTTTCATGTATTAATTTTTACATTTGCTAATTTGTCACCCGACGCCGAGAGAGCGGCAATAGAATGGCGTGATGACGACGGTTAGGGGCGAGCACCGGGTCTAGTTCGACTTGAGAATTAGACCGAAAGGGCCTATTTGACATCGAGATGAAAGCGAACCGGTTCGCGTGAACGAGAGCATTATCGGTCATCGGGCAAGATCCACCATTTTCTGCCTCGCCCCCACCGCCATGCCCCCATGCCACAACCCAATCCGGGAACCCATCCAGCGGGCGTTGTTATCCGTCAGCGCGCGCAGTTCATCCGCCTCTCCACGGAGCTCGCGTGCCGCGTGAAGTCCTGAAAACCGGAGTCCGGATTGGGTCGGGTACGGGCGATAAAAATCGCATGGGGTAAAAACGGGTCGATACGAGTTAAATGGATCGGGTAGAGAGCGGGGCCGGACAATTTCAAGACCCGACCCGAAATCCGTCTCGACCTACCCGTCTAACGGGCCTGATTACCCTGTCGTGCGAGCGCTAGTCGGGGCCAAAAATAATCCCGAATTCGACCAATCGATGCCGTCACATTTCAAGCTCGATTAGAACTCAAATTAAGCGGGTGACATGATAAAGACACGACGTCCGACTCAAAGGGGAAAAGATATAAAACCACCGGGGATCGCATTTCAGGGTACTCGAATCCGAACACCTTTTTCCCAAACCCGGCCCAGATCACTTCTTCCCGCGGTTCGGTCCACGAATCTCGACCCGGAGCCTCCTCCCTTTTTCACGGGAGCCCAACGCAAAACCCACGCAAGAAGGCCCGGCCCAACGACGAACAGCGCCTGCCTAAGGCCCAAGGGCCCAAGAGCCCAAAGCCCACTCCCCGACCGCCTCTCCTCGTCCTCGTCCATCGCATCATCATCAAGGAGCCGCTACTCTCCCACGCCCTTTCGGCAAGCGCCCGCACACACGTAAAAAAAAAAACCTATAACTACTGAGTTGGTTCCCTGCACGCCAAGACAGCACCCCAGCTCAAAGAAAACTTCTGCTCACATCTCTCTCTCTCTCTCTCTCTCTCTCTCTCTCACACCTTTAGCAAAGGTACCTATCATCGAGTTCCTTCTCTCTCTCTCTCTCTCTTTTCCATCCTTCATTGCCCCCGTACGAGCGCAAAGGGGAGCGGGGGTGAGGATCGTATGTTTAGGCCCCCGTCGGCCGCTTCTCTTTAGACTTCTGGTGCCCAATTTGTGTGATTCGTGGGAGTTGTTCCTCTCTCGGCTTTTAAATTAAATGCCCCATCGTCAT